>JARQZK010003658.1:535000-579496 GCA_030704885.1 Cynegetis impunctata
ATATCTCTCTTGATTTCTGTTTTATGTTATTAAATGTACCTATTATGTGTCCTGGAAATTCAAGAATTTCAAAATAAAACACTACTCCTGAAAAATACTCTGCATGGGGTTAGATGATATATTCTCTGTATCCTTCAAATTTTTCTCATCATCAAAATCACTTTGAGAAACCTAATAATGTAGAATTCTATTTCTATTTCCATTTTTTCGTGAATAGGTTTTAATTAGATAATAATTTGTTGATAATTTTTCTTGAATAGGCCAGAAATAATTCTTGGGCTGGAGAAATTGAATATTCATGAACAAATATTGAATATTTTCTGCAAAAACTCCAAAGTTCTTGTAATTTCATCGGAAGAATGATATTATTCGCCACATCTCATATTACATTCGATTGATTCTGCAAAGTCACCAATTAGGGGGGCCGTTTTTCTATTTCATTATAGTTGTCGATGCTTACTCGGGTAATGAAGCTTGGGTATCTGATTATTGACCTTTCAGGAGTTTCGTCAGAATTTACTACTGTAGTTTCGCGTCATGGCAATTTTGTTTGGAAAATGATATTTCCTAGACACAAGCATAACGAGAACTTTCTGTCAGAAATTTTCTTATGTATAAGCCAACATTTCTGAAATGGGATAAAACAAGCTCTGCTCTCATAGATTCTTTCGCATATGAAAGAATAGTTTGAGTCAGATTTCTAATCAGACGCGAGATGGAAATTCTATAGATGATGCAAATGAAAGTACTAATTGACGTCATAATTGAAAATTATTTTTTCTGAAACTTAGAACTGATTTATGAAAAGGGCCCAACTTTCATGAATTATTAGTTTAGCTAAAAAAATTATTGTATTTTCTTCCGCTCTTCTCAAGCTCATTATCTCTTCATAATTAAATTTATGTTTTTTTGTTATGGCTCCGAATTTGTGCCTTTATTTACAGAACTCATGGAAGATGTTTTTCAATTACATCATCCTAGATAAATAAGGTGTTCACTAAATGAATGAATGAAAAACGCTCATGAAGTTTTGCGTTAGTGCGTATCTTGAGAAATAAATTTTTCACTGTTTGTTTTGGCAATCTGGAAAAATATCGTCAATAGCTTACGTATCAATAATTAAATTATCTAACATCTAATCGAGGAAACATCAGAAATATTTTTGGACATTCAATTGACTGATTTTCAAATTTAAAAAGCATACAACTATAATATCTAAAATTAAACACCCATAGAATAAACGGTATGAACTCTCTTAGGTTAAAGTTTGGAATATTATCATTTTCTTCTACCGTAATTATACTGCAGAAGCTAAGTGCATTCAATATTAATTATTTTATAAATGTTCAAACTCTTCCCTATTCTTTCGACTCATTTCTAGGAACGAATATAATCTTGCTTTAAGATATGATGACCTGGCGATACATATCTTATTTGTTCCTCAGTTGCTTGTAGGTTCTATTTACTATTTTCTCTGATCGTTTTCTCTGTTGTTATATTTATTCCCGAGATTTAGATGGTTCACCTGTGTTACTTAATTGATAGAAGAGATATTTTGTGATGGCAAAGTTGAAGTCTACTGTATGAAAATATTTGCTTTGCGTTGATATAAAATGATCACAAATAAAATTGAACTAGTGAAACTAACTGACCGACAGTTGAATAAGAAATCGTTTAATGCCTAAACTTTGCTTTACTAGTATATTTCTTTTCTTCTACTTCAACAATAATATATTTATGTAAACTCATTTCGTTGAGTAGACCATTAAGAGTGCGTATTGCATTTTCTGAATGAAGTGATTTGTACTCCTCTACCAAATACTCCAGTGAGTATCCTTATTAGCTTAAGTATAAATATAATCTGTAAATTTTGTGTTGACTTTATGCTCAATTTAATAATAGAAAGCAAATAAATGTATTTTTACATCAGTAGCTTGGTAATGATGAAGAGTTTCCATTTCGAAGTACATAATATTTGTATGTTTTCGGTTAGGTGAGACTTATTATTCATGAAACGAAAACTCAAAATATTATATGCAAGATGAATAGAGAGTCCAACAAAAAACCAATTTTTTATTGTAGAAGTTAATGTGAAAAATATTGAATTAATATTGAGTAATTGACAATTTAATTTTTTTTAAATTATCAATTAGTGAACTATACTAATATTCCTACCTTCTTGGTAAAATTTTGAGAGTAGTGAAAAAATAAAAAAATTTGTCCAAAATAAAAAGTTTGAAAGTTGCAAAATGAAATAATTTCTACTCGGTAAGTACCTACTCCATTGTGAAACTGATTTGTTGGGGGCCAGTACGTTTCAACTCCTTAGGGCGGTAAGTGAAGTAAGTTGAATAGACTAAAAAATATATTCTAAAATATTTTTCATATATTTTGAGTTAATATTTGTACTCAAATTTTACTACACGCTTTGGACATTTCAACTGTGGTGCTTATAATATTATTCATAATTCTTGTTCCAGATCCTATATATGTACTAGGCAGATGGATGGCAGAGGAATTTAAACTGCTAATATTTTTGTTATTAGGAATTTTTTTGGCCACTTCGTTTTTGTTGAAAAGTTAATCAGCAACATATCCTTCAGAAACTGTGTCCGACTTCCAATCCATATTTATTTTAAGAGCTAAAACGCTAATAATAATAGGCAATTTGAGAGATTGTGAAATTTTTATGCAATTTTTGTGCTCCTTCACACAGGCTGGTTTAAATATTTGCCTTACTGGTTTCTCAACATAAATACTGCAGCCAATGATCTTATTTTGATATATCTTTTAAAACTTTTCAGAAGGCAGATGGTACTCTCTTTTCCTGCAGTGATCTTCTAGATATACCATTGGTTGAATCAGGCTATTTATTAAAACTAAATTAACTGTATGCAACTTCATCCAACTTCACCTAGCCTTTGTAGACTATAGAAATGCCTTCGACATATAGAAATATGGGCCTTCCTCTCATCAATGGATGATGCCAGAATAGACTCCAGGTACTCGCAACTTATAAAAAAACATATACGAAAATGCCACCTTCTCCGTCCAAATAGATCAGGATACTAAGACGAACACAATCCCGGTAGGTCGAGGTGTACGCCAAGGAGACATAATTTCCCCAAAATTGTTTACGCTGGCCCTAGAGAACATGTTTAAGAAGATACAGTGGAAGAAGAAAGGAATTAAAATCGACAGCTCTTATCTAAATCATCTAAGCTTTGCTGATGACATTGCACTTATTAGTTACGACATAAACGAACTAAGAACAATTCTAGAAGATCTAAAGCACATATCGTCGGCAGTGGGACTCGAGATGAATTTCAGCAAAACTAAAATAATGAGTCCAACAGGAAAATATTTGGAAATTCAAGGCCAAATAATAGAAAACGTAGATCAGTACATATACCTTGGACATGCAGTAAAGCTTGGAAAGGAAAATCAAACGGCGGAAGAGTAGCTTTGACATGGTCGGCTTTTGGAAAGCTCCAATATATATTTAAATATTCCAATGTGCCCATAAGCTTGATGCCAGTCTCAACTTACGGTCTAGAAACCGCCACATTAACAGAAAAAAACAAAAAAATTCTTAGAACTACGCAACGAGAAATATAACGAAGAATGCTTGGGATAAGTCTGAGGGACAGAGTACGAAATGAGACCATTCGACAAAGAACCAAAGTCACCGATATCATAGAGCGTGCTGCACACCTTAAGTGGCAATGGGCTGGTCTTGTGGCTAGACAAAACGACAGCAGATGGACGAAAAAGTTAATTCAATGGAGACCCAGAGAAACAAGGAGGAGCATAGGTAGACCTCCAAAAATATGACTTGATGAAGTGAAGAGAACAGCGGGCACCCATTGGTAGCAGACAGCTCAAGACAGAAACCCATGGAAGGGTTTAGAAGAGGCTTATATACTGCATGGGCAACAATTAGCTGAAGAAGAACTGTATGCTGGAGATTCTCCACCGCATTATTGCTATTAGCGGCATGCTTCAACAATCCCGACGATCATTATTACCTTGATTAACGAAAACTTCCATCGTCGGCTTCTACCAAGAATGGTTTTTCATAAGTGAAAGCTTGAGACTTTTTGGCATATAGCCACTAATATTCTTCTAGGATAGCAATTTTGAAATATCTATGTTGTCTTGAATGGATAAGTTTGACTTCAGCATCGAACTTTCAGGGATTTGAGGGTCTTTGACTTTTCGACAAAATACGCCAACCGATAATGCACCGTTTGCACCTTCCTTAGATTTCTGAGTTGATAGAGCTGCGCAAGTTGTTTCAGAAAACGCACCAATATCCATTTTGTTGCATTTTGAAAGAAATCGACACTGACTGAGCATTTGCTTGAAAATCAGTCAGTCCTGTCACACTAGGATTTTTCAAATATGTAATACATACAGGATATTTCATTTAGATCGCTTGAATTATGTAATGAAAAACTTTTCTTTTAATTTGAGAGAACTAGAGTAGAAAAAAATATAATACAATACTCGGGAGGTGATTGTTCTTAAAATATCACTACTACCCTGTAGCGTAAATGATTATAGTTATATATTTGAGTCACTTGATAGCGATTTTTAAAATATTTTGAATTATAATGCAAGACTTATGTCTTGCTGTCTAAATAAACTAGTCTGGTGAAGAAGTAGTAGGTAATTCGATACGCCCATCATACATTCTAATTCAAATTACGGTGAAAATTATTATGAATAGTGTTTTATTATAAATACTAGTTTTCACAACAAAGTATAGTCAGCATCAATTAATAATTTTCAGATATCCCTGCTTTAAAAACCGATGTATTAGATTCGAATCCGAAGTCATTTTCAATCAACAAATTCAAATATTCCTGAAATACTACATACTATCAATGTAACAATGAGAATCACAGAATTAACATAGAAGAACAATTAAACATCACTCCTCAGATAGTTCATCTTAGTGAAGAAAGTTTGAACTTAAAGTGTGTAATCAAACTTATAAAACACTTAGCTTCCAATTGAATATTATAGTTTATATAACTTCATATCAAGTTATTACCTCATTTTCTACATACTAGATTGAAAGCTTATAGGCTTCAGTTGAATGTAACAGAATTGAAATTCGAGATGCTCCATTTGTATGATTTCTAGAATGTCCAATTTATTTCCATTGGTACTTAGGTATATAAGTGTAACTACCTAAAAAATTATGATGAAACAAAAGTCACAGTGAAACAGAAATTGTTTCAACAAACGAACAAACTTTATCTATATTAACTTACATCTTACCTGCACTGCAAATAAGTTTCTGAAAACTTTAGACTTATTTTTCGAACTATGTAAAGTGTCATATATATATATATATATATATATATATATATATATATATATATATATATATATATATATATATATATATATATATATATACATATATATATATATATATATGTTCAGAAAGATTTCCGCGGTCGGAAGTATTTGAAAAACTTGGTTCACGGAATGAACCGCGTAAAAAGATTTGAAAAAATCTCGACGTTTCGGCTCCTTTTGCGAAGCCATCTTCAGGAGAATGAGAAGGGAAATAATTCAGACTCGTGGCCTCAATCTGCCTACTCCACGAATCGAATTAGAAGGAATCGGAAACAATACGATTGCGTGGTCTCAACCTGCCTACTCCACTAACCGTACTGCTTCCTGTCAACTCTGAAGTCTCAATCTGCCTACTCTTCAGAGTCAACTGACGAGCCGATCGTCGCGTGGCCGTATTTATAGGGGAAGGGGGGCGGGTACTCACGCTCAATCAGTGCGGGATGCACTCTGATTGGGTGTGACATGGCGACCACTGAGAAGTTGGTTTCCATGCTGGATGGAGTCTGTGACTGTCATCTCTGGTGTTTCAAACAATTTGGACGTTTTTCTATTTCTCTACAGCTTCACGGTAAATTCGGGATTTGAAAGATCGGACGGGAGCAATAGTTCTTGTATTGGGGAAATCGATTAATGTGGCCTGTTGGGTGTGATGTTGGGAAAGGGCGTTGGCGATATCTGAGTGTCTTACCGAAAGTGAATGTTCTTTTGGCACGGACCTGAATTCTTCGGTTCGTTTGTCCTATATAAGAACGAGGACAATTGGAACAGGGAATCTCATAAACACCGTGATTTTCGTAGGAATTTTATCCTTGACGCGATCTGATCAGATGGGAGAGTTTTTGTTGAGTAGTGAATATTGTTTTGATGTTTGTGTTTTTGAAGAGATCTTGCGATCTTATCTGTTACTCCTTTGATGTAAGGAAGAAATAATTTAGGTGTAGATTCTTGTTCAGTGGGATTGGAAGGTGGTTAAGAGGTGTGTGATGTTTGTGTGTGTTTGCGTTATGCTCTTGTTGATTTGATATGTGTTGTAACCGTTCCGTAATAATATATGTTTTAGAGTATTGAGTTCTGATTCACGGTGGTTCGTCGTCAGATAGTCGAATGGAACGGTAGATTAGGGTAATTAACTACAGAGTTAAGTATGAGAAGGATGGTGGTGAGACTGGGCGTTGAGATTAACGGTTTGTATGGGTGGGTTTACGATAAACTGAATAGGAGAAGCCTTGGATGGAAGTTTTCTGATTCATGACATCGAAGGAATGGCGCAGAGACCCATCGTTTTCCACTTCCATTGTGAATTGATACTTGGATGTATTGCCATTTCAAATGATTCAAGAAGTGGAGCAACGAGTCTCCGCCATGGGGCCAGATCGCCAAAGACATCGTCTACATACACTTAGCCAGCATGATGGTTTAAGGTCGAATGACGAGAGAGCTTTGGGTTTCGAAATGTTCCATGAAAATGTTGGCTATGACGGGGAGAGAGGGGATCCCATTGGGGCTCCCTTTATTTGTCTGAAGAAATTGCCTTGAAAGATGAAGTAAGTGTTGGCCATGCAGGTGTTTGATCAGGGATAGGTTGTCTGGGGATATTTTGATGTTCGTGTCTAGGATTGGAAAGTGTTTCTTCAATGGGGATATTTGTAAATAAGGAGACAATATCAAAACTAACAAGGAGATCATTTGGGGTAATAATCAAATATTTTGGAGGAGTTCTATTGAAGTGAAAAGAGTTTTTGACGTATGACTGGGTTTGTTCGGCAAAGAGGTTGAAGGGGTTTTGGCCGAGATATTTTGCAAGAGGATGTGTTGGACAATTGTAAGCGCTGACAATGGGTCGAAGTGGAATTATTAGGTTTGTGAAACTTTGGGTAGACCATAAATTCGAGGGGTTCTTTTGAAGATTTTTTCCCTTGGGATTAGAGACTTTTTTTATTTTCAGGTGGAGATTTGATTGGTTGATACGAGATCTTGTGGTTTTCTCCAGGTATGTTGTCGGGTCATGAGTGATACGCTTATAGTCGGGGGTGTCAAGGAGATTGGACATTTTATCGAGGTAAGAAGAAAGTGTTTGAGAATGACAGTGGCATTGCCTTTATTCGGCTGGGAGGACGGACTATATTTTGGTTCATTGTAAAAGTTCTTTGAGAGATTGCCTCTCAGAAAAAAGTGAGGTTTGGGACGGGGTGGCCGACTTGTACGAAAATAAAACTAGCCAAACTCATTAATTCCCAAAAACCACAAAAAATCATCTTCATCTTATACCTCCTCCATTGTTCACAATTAATTCTGACACCCCAATTTCCGAGATCGCAACAAAAAGCACTCTCGAAAGGTTTCAACTATTCCATCACACCTAAATCCATCCCCCATAGAAAACTATTCCATCTTCCCAAACAGAAGAAGCAATTTTCCCATCTTCCAACAGATCAAGCGGAAACTGCCAGGCATGACATCGCCAAAATTCTTCGTACAAAGTCGGCCACCCCGTCCCAACCTCACTCTTTTTCTGAGAGGCAATCTCTCAAAAGAACTTTACAATGACCAAAATATTAAGTCGTCCTCCCAGCCGATAAAGGCAATGCCACTGTCATTCTCAACACTTCTTCTTACCTCGATTAAAATGTCCAATCTCCTTGACACCCCCGTCTATAAGCGAATCACACAAGACACGACAACATACATGGAGAAAACCACAAGATCTCGTATCAACCAATCAAATCTCCCACCTGAAAAAAAAAAGTCTCTAATCCCAAGGGAAAACTCTTCCAGAACCCCTCGAATTTATGGTCTACCCAAAGTGCACAAACCTAATATTCCACTTCGACCCATTGTCAGCGCTTACAATTGTCCAACACATCCTCCTTTTGCAAAATATCTCGCCAAAACCCTTCAAACCTCTTGCCGAACAAACCCAGTTCATACGTCAAAAACTCTTTTCACTTCATAGAACTCCTCAAAATATTGATATTACCCCAAATGATTCTCCTTGTTAGTTTTTTGATATTGTTCTCCTTATTTACAAATATCCCCATTGAAGAAACACTTTCCATCCTAGACACGAAACATCAAATATCCCCAGACAACCTATCCCTGATCAAACACTGCATGGGCCAACACTTACTTCATCTTTCAAGGCAATTTCTTCAGACAAATAAAGGGAAGCCCCAATGGGATCCCCTCTCTCCCCCGTCATAGCCACTTTTTCATGGAACATTTTCGAAACCAAGCTCTCTCGTCATTCGACCTTAAAACCATCATGCTGGCTACGTTATGTAGACGATGTCTTTGCGATCTGGCCCCATGGCGGAGACTCGTTGCTCCACTTCTTGAATCATTTGAATGGCATACATCCAAGTATCCAATTCACAATGGAAGTTGTGGAAAACGATGGGTCTCTGCCATTCCTCGATGTCATGATCAGAAAAACTTCCATTCCCAAGGCTTCTCCTATTCAGTTTATCGTAAACCCACCCATTACAAACCGTTATCTCAACGCCCAGGTCTCACCACCATCCTTCTCAACTTAACTCTGTAGTTAATACCCCTAATCTACCGTTCCATTCGACTATCTGACGACGAACACCGTGAATCAGAACTAAATACTCTATAACATATATTATTACGGAACGGCTACAACACATTTCGATGCAACAAGAGCAAACGCAAACACACAAACATCACCCCCCCTCCACCACCTTCCAATCCCACTGAACAAGAATCTACACCTAAATTATTTTCTTCCTTACATCAAAGGAGTAAACAGATAAGATCGCAAGATCTCTCAAAAACACAAACATCAAAACAATATTTCACTACTCAACAAAATCTCCCCCATCTGATATGATCCTCCAAGGATAAAATACCTAACGAAAATCACGGTGTTTATGAGATTCTCTGTTCCAATTGTCCTCGTTCTTATATAGGACAAACGAACCGAAGAATTCAGGTCCGTGCCAAAGACATTCACTTTCGGTAAGACACTCAGATATCGCCAACGCCCTTTCCCAACATCACACCCAAAACAGGCCACATTATCGATTTCCCCAATACAAGAACTATTGCTCCCGTCCGATCTTTCAAATCCCGAATTTACCGTGAAGCTGTAGAAATAGAAAAACGTCCAAATTGGTTTGAAACACCAGAGATGACAGTCACAGACTCCCATCAGCATGGAAACCACTTCTCAGTGGTCGCCATGTCACACCCAATCAGAGTGCATCCCGCACTGATGAGCGTGAGTACCCGCCCCCTTCCCCTATAAATTACGGCCACGCGACGATCGGCCCGTCAGTTGACTCTGAAAGAGTAGGCAGATTGAGACTTCAGAGTTGACAGGAAGCAGTACGGTTAGTGGAAGTAGGCAGGTTGAGACCACGCAATCGTATTGTTTTCCGATTCCTTCTAATTCGATTCGTGGAGTAGGCAGATTGAGGCCACGAGTCTGAATTATTTCCCTTCTAATTCTCCTGAAGATGGCTTTCGCAAAAGGAGCCGAAACGTCGAGATTTTTCAAATCTTTTACGCGGTTCATTTCCGTGAACCAAGTTTTTCATATATATATATATATATATATATATATATATATATATATATATATATATATATATATATACAAACGGTGCTTCTCAGCGCCAACAAAACTTCCGAAATCGGATTGAACCCCGGAATCTTTCCACCATCCGAGAAAACATATGATATAACATATATATATATATATATATATATATATATATATATATATATATATATATAATGATCTTGAGACAGACAGCTTCTTATTCTATTGTAAATAAATTTAAATTTAAAAAAAGACCTCTCACATACAACTTGTGAAATGGAAAGTGTTAATGAATATTTATATGCCTTTTCTAGATCAGAGTACGTTTCTGCATACAAATTATATTTTTGCAAAACATAGTACTAATATAACATGCATTTAGAATAAAGTACGAACTTTAAAATAAAAAACACTTGGCTTATGTTTCACTATATAAAAATATTTAGATACTGTATTTAGCAGTAACGAATAGTCGACATGTTTCGAGTTATGAACTCATTATCAAGACTGACTACAGGAGAGTATTGCATCTAATTTCACAAAACAGACAAAAGCAAAGGTGATACCTGAAAATCAATTTGTTCATTTACAAGGGGTAATTGTAGTCAGTCTTGATAATGAGTTCATAACTCGAAACATATCGACTATTCGTTACTGCTAAATACAGTATCTAAATATTTTTATATAGTGAAACATAAGCCGAGTGTTTTTTATTTTAAAGTTTATACTTTATTCTTTATGATGTTCCACCAAGTGATGTGCGAGAATTCAGTCTCAGTTATTAAAATGCATTTTGCAAAATTTGTAATCAACGCTGACTTCAGTTTCAACATCATATTCAGATTCTTCCAAATTGTAAGTTTCTGGTAATGCGGATGACAACATTTTCCATTTGGAACTAAAATCTAAAAGCTTTATTTGTATTTTTAAACTACACTTCAAGACAAGATTTTGTTATTGATTCACAAATTTAATGTAAAATATTCTTTGGCATTTCTGAAAGAACTGAAAAATTTGATGGGTGGAAACATGCAAAATCTTGATACTCATTGTGATTTGCAAATCTACTTTCTGAAACATTGATAATTTTGTCCATTGTCACATTAAAAATCTCAGTCCTAAATTTGTTGGATTTTGTGGTGCCTTGTCTTCAAAACTCACGTCGTGAAATCTTCCTTTTACTCGTCTTGTTTGGGTGCACATCTGTACTTGTTTATTAATATCTAGAGGTATATTATGTTCAAAAAATGGATAATTCATCTATTGAATAAACTTTCCAGTTTCTTGGCTAATTTTCTGAAAGACTATAACTGTGCTTCTAAGGTATCAAGTACCAGTCATAATATTATCATACCTTAAAAGACTGTCAAGCAGAATTTGTGCTTTAAATCGAACCTCGGCATTAAAGTTTTGGGATTTTGCAATTTTATGTAATGCTTGACATAACTCGACACAAACAACACTATTTTGCATGCCAAAAATAATTTTAATAGTACTTTATCTTTGGCCCATCACCTGGTATCTCCTATAATATTTACAAAGCTACTAGTTGATGCAGTTTTTCAAACATCCTTTTTTGAATGGGATTCCCTACCAAATACTGCTGCTTTGTTCATAAGCCCACATAAGCGAACGACTGGGACTGTTAGTTTTGTAATGTCTCTTATTACCAAACTAAGCACATGTGCGTATCACCAAAAATGAATTTGGCAAGGAACCATGTTGTAAAACCGTTTTACTGCCCTTGCATGTTTGCCTCCTTTTCGGTGGAGTTAGCTATATCAAGCCTCAACTTCATACATGTCTTTTCCTTTGCGAGAGGTATAGTTAATTAGTATAATCAATCTCTCATATATTTTATTGTCCTTTATATAACGAATTATTACTGAACATTGATCAACAATATTTAATGTCTTCAGTTGCTTATTTACTCGTTTTGAGATTGCTTATTGTCTCAAAGATGAGTATAATGTACTTTTTTGTATAAAATTTCAAATTTCTACCAATTATTGGGTCGAAAATAAAGCCGAGGCCAAAAATGAACCAGGCTATCGGGGGAAAGCCCGATCGCCCGGTGTCCCAGTCCGGCTCTGTTTATGGTAGTCAGCGGCATAAGACTGTTTCGGGAGCCAACCGAACTATTTACGCCACTGAAGATAGTACTGAAAATTAAGATGAACATAAGGAGAATGTGAGAAAATTGTGTTTTAGGTGAGTTATAAAATATATAAAAGATTACATAAAAATAACTTAAACTCAATTAGCAGCAATGGTGACCACAAAATGCATTTCAGTTAATGTAAAAGAAGAAATGACTAGAAAAACTCTAGAGATCAATATTTTTGAACAAAACTTTTTTCCGACCGTTTGTTTCAGAAGACAGCCCTTCATGGACTTCAATAAACACAAATTCTTATACCAATATAATGAAAAGAAGAAATAACATATTTCAAACATTTGTGACATTACGATAACATGAGAGATGGATTCTTCCAATTGGGTATTAAAATTAATATAGTAGAATGTAAGCTATTGTAGTTTTCATTCTGATAGTTCAAATGCATCAATTGTTGAGCGAGAAATCCTGATGGTTCAAAAAATAAATAATAATAATATAATACTAAACTTTGAAAATAAAAATAAATACTTGATTTGAAATTTCACTTTACTTATGTCAAATTATAGCTAAATGTTCATTTTAATGATCAATATTAATTATATGACACCCAGTGATTAGCAAGAATACAGTTTCAGTTAGGAATACTACACTCTCTCATTTCAGGTGTGACTAACACAAGTCATAACTGTTTTTGCATTTGACACATAATTGTATTTGTTTCGCATTTCAGACACTTGTTTTTTGGCTGAAGTACGTTCACATTTCTCCAGCGTCATATTTGTTTTTTATTCTTATTTATGTTTATTCAGTATCAGCTGCTTTATTTCCTTTATAAAGCCACCTTGACATCAGAATTAATTTCATTCTCTAGCTACATATTTTATGTTCAAATTGCTTTAGCACAGACCAGATAACGGGTACCTCGCCTTTTCACTCGTCTCCTATTTGCACTGAAAATGAGCTAATTTATGAAGATTCCAATTCCCATAATAACATAATATTTAGCGGCTATTATTGAACGACTTCAAGATATATGTCCATTAGATTCAAGAAAGCTTTCTCTTACTTTTTATATTCAACTTATACTCCAACTTCTTACGAATATACACATATATGATTCTAATTTATAATATAATTTTATTTAATATTTGAGTAACCGTGTACTTACTAATTCTTCACAGCACAAACTTATTTACTAGAAATTATCATTTTTTGTATTGATTTTCCAATGAAACTTTTTTCATGCCAAATATTTAAGAGTATTGTGATGGAAATATTGTTTGAGTTGATTCAATTTTTTCATCTAATTTTCTATTCTTCTAGTTTTGAGAAAATTTTAATAAAATAGAATAGAATACGGTATCTTCAATGACAAACGAATTCGATATTTCTTCTCATGATTTTAGGAATATGATGTATACCGTTTTACAATCTGTGGACTTTTGCGAGAGGCTTTACTAAATATCTGAAATTTTCAGGAAGCTGCGTTGAATAATGACATTTTTAAGAACTGAAACAAACTTTTCGGAGTTGCTAAATATGCAATGTGTCAATTATCCACCATTTTGAATATTTAACTGATCTATGCAAAGATATTTCGCTCGAGCAGATTTTTATTCTCGATTTCGAATTCGTACAAAATAATGAATATTCGATTACTTCCCAAGTTTCCTGAATTTATAATTCTATACTCGAAGAAAATACATTATCTGTATGATTTATGAGTAGGTATACACTATAGGAAAATCACTTTTTAGCAAAGTACCTAATTATCGGAAGTTGAAGAGTGAAGGAAACTGTTGAATAGGAATATCTACTTATTCATCAGCAGATTGATGTACTCAGAAATTTCTAATGTAGGTAGTACAATATGATTACTTCAATAGTAAGTATATATATATATATATATATATATATATATATATATATATATATATATATATATATATATATATACAGGGTGTTCGGCACATAGAGCACCAAAATTTTTTGGGGTATTGTTGGGGTCATTTGCTACTTTTTCTCTTTGGACTGTGGGTCCTGAGACTCACGGTTAAGGAGATATAATTTTTTTCCTCAAATTTCCCAAAATTTCGCCTTTAAACCCTCATAAGTTTTTTATTAATACCTGTAAAAGCCCAATTTTTCAACTGAACATTCTGTAATGTGTGCTTGTTCAGATAGTTAATTCCGGATATTCCTTCAGAAAGACGGAAATCGTTCATAATTTAAGTTTATGATCGTTTATGTGAACAACAGTTAAACTACTAACAATAATTTAATATATAACTGTTCTCTAGTTATAAATTGTGTTCGAACTGTTATCCCTTGTTCTTAATGCACGTCTGGCACCTCTTTCTTACTTCAGCCGTTACGGTAGCTACTATATTTCTCTTTTTGCTCGAACAAAATGTGATTTTAATATCGTTTATTTGAACAAAAGATAAACTAATGACAATGATTTAATACCTACATGCTCTCTTGCACATTTTATTGGAAAAAAAGATTTTTTTGAATCACAAATATTTTTTTTCGAACAAAATATGTACCAAGAGAGCAGACAGGTATTAAATCATTTTAAGTATTAACTTTTGTTCAAATAAATGATCATAAAATCACATTTAGATCGAACAAAAAAGAGAAATATTTCTGCTTCAACAAATAAGTATCTGCCGTAACGGCTGAAGTAAGAAAGACGTGCCAGATGTGCATTATATATTAAATTATTGTTAGTAGTTTAACTTTTGTTCAAATAAACGATCATAAAAATAAAATTATTTTCCTCACTAAGTCCGAACGATTTACGTCTTCCTGAAGGAATATCCTCAATTTGAAGCAAAAATGTTTTTTTATCAATGTGTAGTATACCGTTAGATAGTTTATCAAGTAAAAAAGTTTTTAAAGGAAAGTGAAGTTCTCAATGGTTGTACCTTTTTTCAACATTGAATTTTTAAGTTTATTCATTTTCACAAAATCACTTATTTTGTGGAATAAAAATCCTCGTATACATTTGGTACCAACAACTGTAATGAAAACCATTAACTATTTGAACAAGCACACATTACAGAATGTTCAGTTGAGGGTTTAAAGGCGGAACTTTGGAAATTTTGAGAAAAAAAATTTAAAAAATTATATCTCCCAAACCGTGAGTCTTAGGACCCAGGGTCTAAAGAGAAAAGGTAGCAAATGACCCCAACAATACCCAAAAAAATCTTGATGCTTTGTGTGCCGAACACCCTGTATATACCAACGCAGTGCCCAAGCTGAATCCAACATTTAAATTATTCATAAATGATAACCTGATAATTTAGCGTGGCGGTATAGATCCCCCCTGTCTTACTTGGTTTAATTTTGATGGTGGATTCAATTCACATCTGTCCTTGGGCATTGTGTTTTGGATTACTAATTTTCGAGCGTTATTTAGATAATGTCAAATTTTTTGATAAACTAAATATTTCCATTGAAAAGTCAAACGTTCCACTTCTTTGAAAATATATTGTTTATCATGTCACAAGGATAAATCTGTAGAGTATTAATACAAAGTATTAAAGACAACATAATTCCGAACGATATTTGATTTTTATATTTTTGATTATATCTGAGGTAGGTCCCTGAAAATACATATTCAAAAAGGATATGTTTTGGATGGTAAAGCATCGAAGATATCTTTGCATGTATTTAGATGTTCAACGTCATTCTACGGAATATTAAATATTCTGAAAGAGCATCACTTTCAACGAAGATGAAAGCTTTTACAAGTTTACCTCGGCATGTTCGAATTAATGGAATAAACTGAATTTTTACAACTTAAATTGATTACCTAGATTAAAAGAGAAAACTACCTGACGTCATATATCAATTCCACCTCATAGGTTGAGAAAATAGTATCTAATAAATAAATACTTATACAACTTATAATATGAATGCTGATGAAGAACAGACGTACGTTTTGTCAGCTGAGTTGACGTCATCAGGAGTTGATGATGTTCAACCCACAATATTAATGTACATAAAAGTTGAAATTCCATATATTTATTAGTGATCTTATTTTTGAATAATCGATTTATTCTATTCTACAAATAACTGAGAAGCAATATTTTATTAACTTAATTTCTTCAGGAGCACAGAGGTGTCCTTATTCATTTATAAGTTTCACTAACTCTGGATTTTGAGTAGAATGTACAGACAGCGAGACAAAAAATTGTATATCGACAAATCATTCTTTGTCATTCTAAACTTAGAAGAAACATTTTTCCGGCATTTCTACTGGAACTAACAGTAATCTCACTCAAATTTAAATTGTGGTTTTAGCAACTTTGAAAACAATTGAGCACAGTATGCAATGGATCGAAACGTACAAAAACAAATCAAAGGAAGCAAGATGCATGAAAATAAATGTAGCAGTGCGCATTGCATCGTAACCGATAAAACAGATCGGGAATATCAAAATCTTGTTGCCCTATCGAGTAATGAAAAGAACGGCTTTGCTAAACTAGCCGAGAAGATTACATATAACATAACACAAACATTTAAACTGTAGGTATGCATGGATTTTTGGGTCAGTTTAATCATTTAGGTAAAGTAGGTCTATATTGATCGTGTGTTATTAGTCCATTATTGAAGATAACTAGTAGTGTATTTTATTTTATTTACAATATATATATATATATATTGTAAATAAAATTTATATTGTGTTATCATTTCATTGCGTATTGAGTAAAAGTAATAGTGTTTTTTATTTTATCTACAATTTTAATAAAATGCTTATAATATACATATAAATCTAACAAAAATTGTAAGTTTATTTCGTTACATGTAGAAAATTTATTATCTTCTATTCCACCTGTTGATGCCTTAGAGTTAGTAGATCTATATCTAGTGAAAAATAATGTAAATTTTACCAAAGCAAGAGATTTCGTTACTTTTAACAGTGTCTCTAGATCAGAATTATTTTTCATTCCATGATAATTATTATTTGTCAGAGAATGGGTAACCCATTCAGTGCTTTATTGGCTGAAATTTTTATGGACAACTTAGAAAAGATCATTCATGAACATCCACTTAGTTAACGATTTATTTACTGGCATGGATATGTAGATGATGTTCCAGCTTGTTTTGTAGGATCTGATTAACAATTAAATCAATTTTTGAACTATATAATTAATCTCCATCCTAATAGTAAATTTAATCGATCAGTTTTTTAGATTTAACAATATCCAATATTAGCAATAAAAATAATTTTTCCGTCGACCTCTAAAAAAAAAGCTTACTTTAACGTAAACGAAATTGATCATTAATGACCCATTTTAATGTGCAATTTCTCCTATTTTAATGTATGATTGTCATGGGCAACCAAACACTGTCTGTACTGTTATTCCATAGAGAAAAGGAATTCATAATTCAAATCGAAAAATTTAACTCTATACAAAATGAAGTAGAAACTGCGGAAAAAATTTATGCAATAATCGTTCGAAAGTAAATAACTCTTCAGCTTCCACCAGTTCCACATATTCCTTATCGGATATTGTAGGTAATGTTAACTATTCAGAATGTCACATGTCTAATATTCCATCTATGAATTTCTCAAATTGTTCCATCGGGAGCATAAATATAAATATATCGAAATGAACATAGAAATTTATATTGTGTCAAGTGTACCTGTCATGCAAAATAAAAATTTATTTCAATCAAGAATTTATACTCAATTCATGATGAGGCCGACGGAAAAATCTTGTAATAAACTCGTTTATTAATGTAGCGATTAATGGTCTCGAACTATTAACGCGCTCGCTCCGCTCACGCGTTAAAATATCCCAACCATTAATCGCTTATTTCGGGTCAGAAATCTGGGTGGTGTCAAAGCGCACATAGGCTTGGGTAAATCTTTCTTTCTTTTCCTAATCATTTCATGTACCATTTTCAGCTTTCCTGTTGTATCATCATAACCATTAGTCTTAGAATATTTGTATTATTTGTGTACATAAGTAGATTTGAGTATTGTTATTCTCCTGCATGCTCTGACTTTATTAGAGTTATTCGCTTGATACCTCTGCAATATCTGCTACTCCTAACTTACCTATAAAAGTTGATGACTATTTCGAAACTATAAAAATGCTCCTCATAGATCAATTTGATTCTTATTTACTTAAGTCAACGGAAAATGAATTTTTTCTGTTTCATAATTTCTCGTCTCGAAGTCTATTCATATTATTTCATATTGTGAAGAGAGATGGAAAGCAAAATGAACCGAATTTTGAAAAGTTGTTTAAAATCAAGGTAAGTTTATTTCCGCTCCTACAAGAGTACGAAAATGAATGTAAGGAGAAATCCTTCCATGTGATAAATATGATATAAATAATTATATGTAAAAAGATTATTGAAAAAATATCCACACAAATATATTTCTGAAGAAGACAGTGAAGTTACTTCGATTTGAGGTGGTTGTGGAATGAATTTCAAAAGAGCTATGTAATCGTATAAAGAGATACACATATATACTTTTTTGCCTGCACTGCCAAACCGAAAACCAAAAAAAAATATATATATATATAGATACTAATATATTTATATATATATATAAATATATATATATATATATATATATATATATATTTAAATATATATATATATATATATATATATATATATATATATATATATATATATATATATATATATATATATATATATATATATATATATATATATATATATATATATATATATATATATATGTTTATATATATATATATATATTTATATATATATATATATATATATATATATATATACGGGGAAGTCGGTTAATCATGCGCGGCGGCTAATGATGCGCAGCATATTAGCAGTAGAAAATGTCAACCATTTATTAGAATTCATACACTTCGTGCCATCTCTGAGAAGATAGTTAAATTTGCGCAGCCATTTGGGCAATTTCCGCGGAAAACGCGGCTATCATCGTGTCTGACTACTATTTTGGTTGTTTACTCTAACTTTTGTGCCTGCGAAAAGAAGATTGAAAATGTTAATGAGGACTTTTTTGTTTGGGTAATTATACTAAAATAATCAACGTGGTTCTAGCTATTGTAGGAGCGATTCATCTAAGGTAAAGAACCTCCAGTTTTATTTTGGTAAATTTTTATAAGCATTTGGTCCATGTCGGGTAATATTGCGCCATGCGCACAATTAGCCAACTTTTTGGGTAAGAAGTTTTTGTTGTTATTCAGTATAAAACAAAATGTTTTCTGAATAATTTCTGTTGCTAAAATATACCCGCAAAACGAATAAAGCCTCTTGGGACGCAGACAAAATGAAAAATGTCTTGTGATTTGTTGCAAATGACGGAGCAGTTAGAGATGACGGAAGGAAGTTTTAATACAATATACAATTCGCAAAACAAAGAAAGATGAATATCCTCTATCATATTCATCTTTCTTTCTTTTGCGAATTGTATATGTGATATTAGTTGGTCCGCATCCCATTTTTTCACGGGTCCAAGAAAAGAGTTTAGCGAGTCACGTACTAAAAATGGCAAAGCTTTTTCATGGTGTCACAAGAAATGAACTTCCGCGATTAGCGTATTCTTATGCAGTAGCTAACAATTTAGCTACAAAATTATAAATTTTGTAAGCAAAACAAGATTGAATTGTTAGCCATCACACCACATACATCTCATTGCTCACAGGCTTTAGATTTAGCATTTTATGGTCCACTGAAAGCTATGAAGGATATGAGAGATTTTTGTACCTAAATTACAATTTTTTTATATTTTGTTAATGTTCTAACAAATATTATATGTCATCTGTAATGCTTCTTTGGATTATACCTGATACACCATACTAAATTTACAGATTTCTGGTTGCGCACAGTTACCCTGACTGGTGCACACAATTACCCGCACAGGGTGGATAATCATGCGCATTGTCAGTTTATGTCTTATTTCGTTCTCAAGCTCAAAACATATTTTTTTGTGATATTTAATTCATTGGTGTTATACCATATACAATGAAGAATATTTATGCCAAAATTCAGAATTCTAGATGCTATATTCAAGAAAATATCAACACGGCTTCTTAGGTGCGCACAATTCACCGACTTCCCCCTATATATATATATGTATATATATATATATATATATATATATATATATATATATATATATATATTATAAAAAATAAATCCAGCCCGAAATTCACTAGTACGACATAATAAACTAGTTTATTAAATAACTATTTCGATATACCTACCATAAACCATCACACATATACACAGTTATTCATATTAAATGAATACACCCATACACCCATAAAATGGCTGCTTTCAATTCTTTGATCCATAGATTGATCATTATTCCTCTATCGAAGAAAAACAAAGAACTTGATTATATCAAACAAAGAGCCTATAACAGTGGATATAAACCAGATGTTGTATTGAACATTCTGAATAGGCATTCTTACGAGAAAAACAATACGAAACACTTACATACACTGGTAAATTAAAAAATGAAGTCTCCAATAAATTTTTGAGTAAGAATCATAATTAAGCTTTTATAACAAACAACTCTTTAAGTACAATTATTGAAAACAATAAACCGAAATTAGATGAAAGTAATAAATCAGGAGTTCACAGACTTGAGTGTAATTCATGCCCTAAGTTTTATAAAGGTCATGAAGATCTTTTCATAATAGAATCAAAGAACACGAAAGAAGTTATGTTAATAATAAGAGCGACTCCCGTTATTCTAACCATTTAATAGAAGAATGAATTCAACCATAATTTTAAAATTTTACATACCGAAAGTAAGTCTCAAAAATTAAATTCATTAGAATCTATGGAAACTTTAAAATATAAATCTTCAGATCTTATACTCAATGAGCAAACTGAACTTAGTAATTCACCGTTACTAAACCTGGTATTTGAAACCTCTTAATAGTTAACCATTCCAAATATGTCAATAGGTACCTGTTATACCGTTCTGGGAATCATAAATACAACCCCTGTTATTAGTACCTATTTGTAGTACATGTCAGATAATATAATGAAAGCACTAAGATATATTTTAAGAATTAATCTGATGAAGACACTGTTTTGTCGAAACATTTGTCATTTAATTGTAAATATACTGGAAATTGAGTTTAAACAAACGTGTTCTTATTCCTTAATATGAATTTTCATCAAGCAAAGGTTACTTCGATTAAAAAAGAACTACTAATATACGTTATATATACGAAGTACATCATAATACGTTATAATAATTTCTAACTAAGATTTAAATTTAAACTTTTCATCTTGACATGTTTCAATCTGATATTTTTATAAGTTTTCAAGAATTACATGAATATCTAGATGGATTTACCGAATAGTCCGGGGAAGTAAGATCAAAAAATCTATCAACGAGAAAAATAAAAAAAGTAGGGGTCATAATTTTTTTTAAGTAAGTGCACTGACCCCTCATCGCTTTCCTAAATTTCTGACCAAATCCCGTGAAAGCTCGAAACACAGCTTGCAAGCACATTTGAAAGCACTAAAATTCGATGATTTTTTGCTTATAACTTTTTCTGATATACTCGCACAAAAAAATCGTAGAGATCAAATTCACAGTAAATTTTATGCCCTACACGATGACGTAAGTCAACTTTTGAAATGAAAATTTTTTCGACTCAAAATTTTCCAAAAAATGAAATTTGTTTCGAAAGGTCGTGTGTTAACCGGCAACCATACTGAAAATAACCATATCGAGATCAAAACATAGGGAAACATAGATGGTGTGCTATAAAAAATTTACGTATTTTCAGATTTGGAAAATTCAAAATGGCGGCCGCAAAAATCGAATATATAAGCTTTTTTTTCAATCACGCTTCCTCTTGAAAAAATTAACGATATCGAAACGCGGTTGGTTGCAATCGACAGGGAAAAAGTTGAAGTTTCAGGCATAAAATAAAAAAAAAATTTATGAATTTTTTTACATAACTTTTTTTGAAAATTTATCAAAAAACAATTTTGTTTGTTGAGTTTTTCCTCATTTTTGCATTGAAAAATGAAGTCAATCATTACACTCATACTCGAAATGTATTTGCCGTTAAAAAACGCGTATTTCAAAAAAAAAATTGTTTAAATACAATAATCAGAAGCCGAGATATAGAAGCTCAAAGTTCGCTTCGTACTGTGACCATACTATTAAAAATTTTCAAATCCTGATTGTTGCACTAGATTGTTGTTAAATACAGATTTTAAATAAAGCACTGACTGCATTGAAAATAAATTAGTAATCTTGCCGCGCTCGACCATATATGAGCATTTTGATGCAGCCAGTGACCCAACGTTCTTTTAAATCTGTATTTAATCACCACACAGGTGAAACAATCTAATGCAACAATAAGAATTTGAAAATTTTTAATAGTATGGTCACAGTACGAAGCGAACTTTGAGCTTCTATATCTCGGCTTCTGATTATCGTATTTAAACAATTTTTTTTTTGAAATACGCGTTTTTTAACGGCAAATACACTTCGAGTATGAGTATAATGATTGACTTTAGTTTTCAATGCAAAAATGAGGAAAAACTCAACAAACAAAATTTTTTTTTAATAAATTTTAAAAAAAAGTTATGTAAAAAAATTTATAAAATTTTTTTTTATTTTATGCCTAAAACTAAAACTTTGCCCCTATCGATTGCAACCAACCGCGTTTCGATATCGTTAATGTTTTCAAGAGGAAGCGTGATTGAAACAAAAGCATATATATTCGATTTTTGCGGCCGCCATTTTGAATTTTCCAAATCTGAAAATACGTAAATTTTTTATAGCACACCATCTATGTTTCCCTATGTTTTGATCTCGATATGGTTATTTTCAGTATGGTTGCCGGTTAAAACACGACCTTTCGAAACAATTTTCATTTTTTGGAAAATTTTGAGTCAAAAAAATTTTCATTTCAAAAGTTGACTTACGTCATCGTGTAGGGCATAAAATTTACTGTGAATTTGATTTCTACGATTTTTTTGTGCGAGTACATCAGAAAAAGTTATAAGCAAAAAATCATCGAATTTTAGTGCTTTCAAATGTGCTTGCAAGCTGTGTTTCGAGCTTTCACGGGATTTGGTCAGAAATTTAGGAAAGCGATGAGGGGTCAGTGTACTTACTTAAAAAAAATTATGACCCCTACTTTTTAATTTTTCCTCTCTACATACTTACTTCCCCGGACTAGAAATTGAATCTAATAGTGGCAACGAAGTCTTGATGCCACTGATTAATAAATAGATCGAAAAAAAGCTTTGATTTTCAATATAAAAGGCACGTGCTATTATTCTATCAGGTATTAAAAGAATATTATAGTGTATTTTATTTTATGTTCATTTTATTGTATCTATAAGCTGGATTTTTTTGATGTTCTAGTTCTATACAATATTTAATATTTCCTTCTTTTTCACAGCAAATTTTCTTATGCTTTGAATAAAGTTCATTAAGAAATTCAAAAGAATTTGACTCATGTTCTTGAAAATATTTCATTGTTCTTCGAGACAAGGGTTGTCAGTATAATTATGTTGAACGAATAAATTCACAAGGACCACGCTATAAGATGCTAAACGATAAATTTCTCAACAAATTTCATCATCTGTACCTTGTTACATTTGTCAAAAATGAAACTTTGAAAATGTAACAAATATTATTTAGTAAGAGAGAATTATTTCCTTATATAGTAAGTTTTCTTCTTCGAAATAAGATTTCAGAAGGGAAATGCAAGGATTGCTTTTCCTCTTTATAGTCGAACAATTGTTCATCCTTTTCTTAGGAGTTAGGCATTCTGGCAGATTGATGTTATAAATAAAGACAAAAAAGATTAGAATTCAACATACTATATTTTTCATCTTCAGTGTTGAAAACTCAAAAAATTATCGAATTTTGTGAACTTCAGGATATGAATCAGGCAATCATTCTGAGACTGTTCAGAAATCTGAAACGGTTGATTCATTTCATGGAATTGATCACCCTTGTTAATAACGAAAATATGATAGGGATAATTGGTGACCGTTTTCACTTGTGTAAGTTACCAAAATCAGTAGTTGGATATCGAAGAAAGCCTTTATTTGATTTAAATCAATTTCAATGAGTAACAAAATGAATAAAGATGTTGAAATGTTTGTTACTATGTTGCAAAATTCATTCAGTTATATAATATAGATTGTGGTCTACATGTTGGAGGATTATTTTTTGATCTGTCACGTGCCTTTGATTGTCTTGTCTTTGATTTTATCTTGAATAAGTTGTACAATCTGGGATTTAGGGGTATCTTTCTTGACTGGATGAAGAGTTACATTTCTGAAAGGCGCATGAAGGTAAAAATAAAGGATCATTGGTCTGACGAGAAAAGTACTGATCTGGGAGACCCACAGGGCTCCGTGCTCGGTCCACTCTTGTTTCTTTTATTCATTAATGATTTGCCCGATTATGTGAAGGCGGATAGGATGACTATTTCTGCCGATGATACCTCGATTGCTATTACAGCACGAGATCCTGAGAGACTATCGAATAAATGTAATTTCTTACTGAAAGAATTTAAAAAATGGTGTGAATCTAATGCTTTAATATTGAACCACAAAAACAAAATGTTTAGTTTTCAATCGACACGATACTATGAATAATGAAGTGTTCATCCAATTTGAAAACGACAAAATGCTTTTGTGTAATCACGTTAAATTTTTGGGAATTTTGTTGGACCAAGACCTCAGGTGGTCTCTACATGTAGATTCTGTGGCTAAAAAACTGAATTTGGCATTCTATGCCATAAATAGAATTAACAATTGTCTATCTACTGCGTCTATTATGGAAGTTTATTATGTGCTTGCATATAGTCACATAAATTATAATATCATGTTATGGAGTATTTCTGTTGATAGTCGAAGAGTCTTCATATTACAGAAACGTATAATAAGAACAATTTTTAAACTAGGACCTCGAGAATCTTGCAAGCGTGCATTTATTGTAAATAAAATATTAACTACACCTTGTATTTATATATATATATATAAGTGTCTACTCCATGTAAAGTAAAATGGCAGTATGTTTGTAAAATTGGGTAGTTTTCATTGTTATGACACAAGAAATGTTGAAATTCTTTCTATCCCTAAACATGGTTCGGTCAGGTATGAAAACTCACCAGCTTATCAGTGCATTAAACTGTTTAATCATCTACCTTACTCGATTCAATGCCTTGGTCATGCTAGGTTTAGGAAAGTTATGAAGTCGGTGTTCCTGACAAAATGTTACTATAGTATAAGGGAGTACCTGACCGATAACCATATTACTTATGAATAACTAATAATTACTAATTACTTATGAATGACGTGTCCAACACAATTATGTACTTGGCTGGATGGATGTAATAAACATTTTATTATCTAATTGAATGATTTTTGCATGAAATCAACAAATTTTTTGACAACCATTTCATCTTATATATTGTAAATCTCTGAGAAAATAAATATGAAATAATTTATTGACTATAAGTTACTAACATACGATATGATACCAATCACTCCTTCTTAGATTCACTAACAAAATAACTGTCCTAAAATCAATTGTCTCAGAAGCATAAGGAACCGAGTATGTCACCAGTATAGCTGACAATTTCGATAGGTACCAGATATAATTAGTCGTGTTTTCCTCGAAAAAACATACTATTGCAGTGCATCAAAGGAAAACAGTCAGGTGCGGGAGTAGTTTTTCTATCCTTTTTAGACCTCCTAGAGCACGATTTTCTGAAACAAATTTAATTTGTTATTTTTAAGATATTAGTTATATTATTAGGAACGGCAAGTAGTATACATTCGTTTACCCACGACCTATACAATATAAGCAAAATTATGCGAAAATTCTAAAATGGAACTCTTTAAACCATTAGAAAGTATTTCAGGGCAAATTCACCATGTGACTGACGAGAATACTCGTACTAGAGCAGCCTGCGGCCGTTCTCTTATGTTCTGGTGAATTAATAAACAAGTTCGTGGCGCGAAGCAGCTCACTGAGAGGAGACATATTTTTGAAGTTGTTACAGGAAAACCCACTGAAAACAAAATAAACAGTAGAAATTACACAACGCAATATTATTATCACTTTCTTCAAACAAATTTTTTGAGGCTTATTAATGGAATATGAAGAATTTAATTTATAATCCCTGAAAAATTACTGAAAATATTGGACCAATTTTTTATCACTACGAGTAAGACTGGTTTGGGATTATTTATAATGTCATAAAATCAACTTTCTTTTCAGAATATTCTAATTATTGGTTAATTATTTCATATTTGTCAAAACTTGAACTTTCATATCCATTTTATCTGCATAAGCTATATCTCAGGTTAGGTTAATACTTATAAGTGAAAATGAATAAATTCTTTGGTGATCCGCCTGTCCTCGAGGAAGACATCGACGAGGATATTGACGGCAAGATCCTTTAAACAGACTAATCTTCTTTTTTTGAACATATAATGATTATATAATAACATGGATATATTTATATATGCAATCATGGCAGTAATTACATTTTAATTGTCTCAATTTTAATAATTTTGTGTACAATAAATTGAATTCTTTTCAATTAGCTCATAGAGATTTCATTTATCAGTACCACACAACTTTGAAAACAGTTCACAAAATATATTCGTATATATAAATAATTATATAATAAGATAAGGTCTCATACATTTATATGAACCAGATATATGAACATATGTTGATCAAATAGGTCAAAACCATTATTTGTTTTAATTGGGATATCAAGATTTTCCGTTGAAATCTTAAATGTGCTATAAGTTCCAACGTGTTCAATATAAATTAACGTGATATTTATTCTTGTAGAGAATTTAATGCTGTATAAGTTTCAGGGTGATTCAGGGATCTAAAAGACAAAAATATACAAAAATCATGAGTGAAAAACAATTTTTTTCGAATATTACCACCTATCCGCAACCAGTAGCACGAAAACGGTCCAAAAATGTACATAACCAAATTTTTAGAAAATCCAATAAGCTTTCATTTTGCACTGAGAAACGTTTTCACTGCAAGCACCGTTTTCAAGTTATAAGTGAAACACTGAAAAATGGTACATCTCGAGATTTGTAGAGACTTTATTTTGCCTTGGTCAGAGGACCCCCTATACATATTCCTGAAAAAATTATATATATATATATATATATATATATATATATATATATATATATATATATGTGTATATATATAAATATATATTTATATATATATATATATATATATTATATATATATATATATATATATATATATATATATATATATATATATATATATATATATATATTATATATATATATATACATATATATATATATATATATATATATATATATATATATATATATATATATATGTATGTATGTATATGCAGTGTTCAAGCAAATATAGAATTTAGTCTATGGAGCGTAATGCGAATATTAAAATAAATTGACTACAAAAAGATATTTACTCCTTTGACAAACTATGCTTTAGACTAGAGAATAATCGGTCTCGTATAGAATTCAGTCCAGAAACTATATCTTTTAGTTTAGCAATTCAGCATTTGAATGGAAAATGACCGAATGAATTTCTAGAAGAAGAAAGCGCTGTTTTCAAAAAGACGTAATGCACCTCTTTCTCATATATTATCGCCCAAAGTTACTTCACAGCATTTGAATGACGTTTTTAATTTCAAGCATAAGATCGTCATTTTTTTCGAAGACAGTTCATCAACTTGTTCTTTGATACACTCACTACAAAGTATTTATCAACCTGAGTGCAACACAAATTGTTGCTTTCTCCAGAACGACTACAGTAATCAGAGTTGCATAACTACAAACAGTTAATTAAATACATCTAGTATGAGCATTTATTACCTTGATGTTGAACTCAACCCCTATCTATTTTGGTCTAAACATGTACCTAAAATAGCTTTTCACACAATCGGGTCAGATATAGCTTATTGGTGTTATTATTAAACAGACAACACCAATACAACTATCGATTTTTAGTCAAAAGTTTTTCTTCAAATAACTTTCCTTGCATTTGCTGAAATTCTTCCCAATAAAGGATAAGATAATCGTCGAAGGACAAAGTAAGCTTGAGTTATGGGACTGAACTCTTTCAGCCAGATCAGATGACACACTTGTATGTACAGGTGCATTAAGGATGGGTGAGGTACGATAGTGTATGGAAGGAAGGAGGTGAGGTGGAGTTAATGGAATGAATACTGGCTCAGCATTTGCCTTTTTTAAATTGCAAGTAATGAGTTACCTACGCCATGAGGAAGCCTCTGAGAAAAACCTAAAATCCCCGATCCCAGGGTTTGAACACGGTGTCTCCCGAATGCTAGTCAGGACGAGTAAATAATCGAAGAATATTATATTAGAAGATAAATTTATAATAACGCATGGACTCGATGACTTTCTCAAAAACTTTTTGGGGATCGACATTTTTATGACCTTCTTGCAGCTGTGCCTGTCTTTAGTTGCTAATTACATGCTATTCATCAGTATCGGTTGTTTGCTGAGGGCAGCCACAGAAATATTTACCAAAGAATGCACATAAGGTTTTCCTGATTATCAGTGTAACAAATTTCTATTCAAAAATATATTTTTCCAAGTTCCGACTATGATAAATATCATACTAATTTCAGAAAAATACGATATAGGTCGATAGTTGAGTTGGATTGTTTGTGCTTGAGTGTGCTGAAAGAATTGTTGTTTTTTGATTCAAGTATTCTGTGAGAAAAATTGAAATAATTTGTATAGGTATATTTTACTCGAGTTTGCCGCTCTATAAACTTCAATACAAGTTAATTTTGTATCCAAATGACCCCATGGCGTAAAGTATGCTTGCAAACTTACAAAGCAGATGCTGGGCCAGTATTATCATCTGTACCCTACCCAGACTTCCTCTCATCCATAAATATCCTGTCCCACCCATCTTAATGCACTTGTACATACAAGTGTATCCTCTGATTTGGCTGAAGGAGTAGATCCCCAAAACTCAGAGCACGCCTCCCTCACACATACTTGAGGGAGGAATGAAACTCGCGCAATTTTCCATTTGCCTGGTTAAATAAATAACCGTTTTTCAATACAGAAAAGGAATACGAAATATTCAATACTTTTTACAGAATGAGTGATATTTTATCCGACGAACTGTAGTCAGCAACTTATAATCGCAAAAAAATTTGAGAAACACTATCTGATATAACAGGACGCTATTTAAGCACAATAGGCTTCATTTTTCTGATAAAAAACTTGGAATAAATGGTTTTTTTTTTTGGTGGGACACAGGCGTGTGTTTCTCATCTATCGCCGTGCGCTTGTAGAATGTGTACATTGCCCAACATAAATGCATGATACTCACCACTGAAACTAATAGAAATTTATTCACAACATCCATATCTTATCCGGGATTCTAACCCGGCATCGTCTGCACCATAGACTGTTTCTCAGCCATATAGACCACAGCCAATTGCTGAAATAACTGTTCAGGATGTAATTTTAAAACTTCCTCTAACTTAGTCAACAGATTTTATAAACTTCAAAAGAATATGATAGTTTCGATTACGGGAATCACATTCTGACCTCATTGCGGATAGAGGGAATGAAATAGCCAATGGTATATATTTCATTATGAAATGGTCTAAATCGAAGTTGATATTTTTCGTCATAAATTATAGTGATTTATAATTACAAATTGCAATTGAAACTGAATGTTCTATAAACCATTACGGGTATACAGATTGTTCTCATAATTATTTACAACAATTCTACTTTTTATGAAAAATTGTATAATCCATGATGACGAAGCATTTCAGATTTTCGAAGTGGGCTTTTGATGAAATTATTAATCCATATTAAACATGTGACCGCGAAAATGTTTTGAAAAGTACAATTTGAATTTCATTAGAGATAATGGATCGTCAGAATCAATTGAATTCTGAGTGATAACTTGCTATAAAATTGATGATTTATAGGTAATAATTAATTCACTCAATTGCGTAATAATATGAAATAAGAAGAATAAGGTATACTGCGAGTTATGTGTTATAAATTATGATTTAGAAAGCATAACCTTCTTTAATGTAAAAATATAATTTCACTCCCTAATAGTTTTTAGTAGTATTTTTCCCAAAAAAAATGTATATATATATATATATATATATATATATATATATATATATATATATATATATATATATATATATATATATATATATATATATATATATATATATATATATATATATATATATATATATATATATATATATATATATATATATATATATATATATATATATATATATATATATATATATATATATATATACATACAGGTTGTACCAATCTTACGACAAGCTTCGGTATTTGGGATATTTTAAGAGATATCAAAAAATGTTTTCAACAAAAATGGTATATGTCTTTGAGGTCCATATTTTGAAATTATTTCGAACTATACAGAGTGTTGCATAACTCCGTTACAAACTAAACATATGGTTTTTTAAATGAGAACCCCTATATATTATACCGAATTCGGATTACTCACATTTTTTTGAAGCTTTTGATATAAGATTTTGCTATGTTATACAGAGTACTTCAAAAGATATGGACACGTTTATATGAAAATCGTAGGTAAATCAACGCTCTGTAGCTTATTGCGCGTTGAAGAAAAAAATTTTATTTTGCCCAACAGTGTTTCGTAATATGATGCAATATCTCCGTATTATATTAAATTTGAATTATTTCTCATTTTGTATACAGGCTGGACGGAAACTCGAACCGTTCATTTTATCTCTTATTTCAAATGAAACATCCTGTATTTTATAGCACAAAAAGAATCTTCTGTTATATAACTTTATTTTTTGTCAAGCATTCCCTGTACCCAAAGTTAATAAAAACAGAGTTATTTTGTAATATTTATTGTGAACTATAATTATTAACCTTATATGTGAAAGCAATAAACGTTGAACGTAACAAAAAATCCTAAATAATAATAAATTTTAATAAACAATTTATTCTTAACAAAACAAGTCACCAAAAGTATAATTCTAACCGTAATATTAAACTAAATGTTCAAAGTGTTCCCGTTAACATCAATGCAATGCTGGAAACCATTACATTTTCTCAGTTAGCGTTGAAATTGATGTTAACGATGAAATCTTTGAACATTTAGTTTAATATTACAGTTCGAATTATACTTTTGGTGACTTGTTTTGTTAAGAATAAATTATTTATTTAGATTTATTATTATTTAGGATTTTTTGTTACATTCAACGTGTATTGCTTTCACATTTAAGGTTAATAAGTATGGTTCACAATAAATATTACAAAATAACTCTGATTTTATTACTTTTGGGTATAGGGAATGCTTCACAAAAATCGAAGTTACATAATAGAAGATTCTATTTGTGCTATAAAATACAGGGTGTTCCATTTGAAATAAGAGAGAAAATGAAAGGTTCGAGTTTCCGTCCACCCTGTATACAAAATGAAAAATAATTAAAATTTAATATAATACGGAGATATTGCATCATATTACGAAACTCTGTTTGGCAAAATAAAAATTTTTTCTTCAACGCACAATAAGCTACAGAGCGTTGATTTACCTACGATTTTCATATAAACGTGTCCATATCTTTTGAAGTACTCATAGCAAATCCTTAAATCGAAAGCTTCAAAAAAATGTGAGTAATCCGAATTTGTTATAATATACAGGGGTACTCATTTGAAAAACCATATGTTTAGTTTGTAACGGAGTTATGCAACACTCTGTATAGTTCGAGATAATTTCAAAATATGGACCTTAAAGACATCTACCATTTTTGTTGATATCATTTTTTGATATCTCTTAAAATAACCCATATACCGAAGTTTGTCGTAAGATTCGTGCACCCTGTATATATATATATATATATATATATATATATATATATATATATATATATATATATATATATATATATATATATATATATATATATATATATATATATATATATATAGGAAAGGTAATAGTTAGGGGTGGTAGTTAGTGTAACGTTATTCTTTTTTCACTCATTCTGTCAGAAAAAATTTACGCCATCTTTAGGAGTGCTGAAATGCTCAGGAAATAGACGTTTCGGTTGAAATAAAGATGTTCATCTAATTGTTATTAATACAAAGTAATATTTCGGCATGAATCTTATAAATGAAAACGAATAAATCAAGCAAAAATCAGAACTATCCTTTTGTATATATCTATAACTAAAATAAAACTTTACAAATAGTTGAAGCAAAAAGTATTATTATTCTTTCATCCCTATAGAGAGAGACTTCAGAACTAGTCGAACATGGATACAAGAACAATTCCGAATCCCGCCTAAGCGTCCCCCATCAGACCAAATGAGAAGAAATTTGGCATATAGGGTTATTTATTCTTGAGGCAAAAGAAAACCATAAAATGTTTCAAACCATCTACGCCTTTTTGGAGTTATAAAAAACCAATTTGAGTTTCAGGGTTGAAACGTTGATATTAAGTAAGTGCCTTTTGATGGTATCACATTTTTCTTCTAACCGCCGTTATTTTAAGGAAGAGATATTTCGGATTTTCTTAGTTTTTGAATATTTTCTTACCTCCAATCATTGTGGTAGTTCGTTGAATGCTGCTGCGTGCATTGAGTATCCTTTTGAGGTTTGAACACTTTTCCTAAACAGCCGCCATATTAGTGTGGAGATTGCATGTTTTTCGTAGTTCCTCTAGATTCGATTAGGCGGTTAAACATTTGTTTGTGGAAAAATATAAGAAAAGGGTAAGATACGATCTTGGTGACTACTTTTCTTCATCATTTATTTAACATCTTTCTAAATTCATCTAGGAATTCTACTGAAAACTTACTGCTTCTTTATTTTATCACCAACAGCTGCTTTCTAGTTGCACAATTAATTACAATCCAAGCAAATACAATCTTATTGACATAAGGTTCGGCAAAATGTTTTCAAATAATTCAGTGGAATTTGAAATCTAGGTACATAGCGTATATAATCGAATTCTGTAAATTTGTTTCACTTTGCTGCTATTTAATAAATAACTGGTTTTCCCATGACAACTCTCGTATTTTTGATTAGTGGGCCTAAACTCATTGAATAAACATACGTCATGAATTTGAAGTTGCAATTTGATATCATCACAAGCATATACTATTATAGGCCAAGCTACAGAGATTTGTAGGGAGCATTTTGTGTAAAAAGTGTTAGAAGGAAACCAGCTGCGCCATTGTTCGTAAAATAGTTCCATATGATATAGTGATATGTTTTTCACTCGACTTTATTATTTATAACTTTGTTATTAACAATTTTATGCAGAAAATCGCGTTTTTTTTAGTTTTTTGCTTATAAAGTTGAAACTATCACAGTAATCGTGATAACGTCTACAGACTAATTGTAGGAAATGAAAAGACGAGAGGTCGGACGACTCGATCAGACCCTTAGTTTAAGAGAAAATCGGAAAAAACCAGCCAAAATGCAGGTTTTTTCAAAAATTCTTAACTCGGTTATTTTTTGAGTTGTACCGTAGATCCTCCGGCCAGTATTAGCTATTGATATAAACTTCATTTGTGCGAAGATCAGGAACTGTTCGATGCATAGTTTTTGATCTGTGGCCATTTGATTATGTTACTATGCAATTTTCCAGCAGACCTGAATGCGACAGGTATGGTCCGATTTCAATTCACTAAAAAGATTTTGAAAGTAGAATTCTTATATTTCAAAACGTTCATCTTGGTTTTACATAAAAACGCCTAGAAATATGTTAAAAATAAAGCTGAACATGACGAAAAACGGCCGAGCGCATAAGAGTAGTTTAAGAGAGGGTGTAGAGCAGCAGGCAAGGAGAAGTATGACATTCGAAAGTGTCGCCATTTTGAACATGACAGTAATTTCTAAACGTTGTCAGATAATAATTTATTGTAAACCCCCACTCTTCAACTACTCGCACGGGCTCGGCCGTTTTTTGTCATGTTCAGATTTATTTTTAACATATTTATAAGCGTTTTCATGAAAAACCTAGATGAACGTTTTGAACTATGAGAATTCTACTTCCAAAATTAAAATTGTGAATTGAAATCGGACCATACCTGTCGCATTCAGGTCTGCTGGAAAATTGCATAGTAACATAATCAAATGGCCACAGATCAAAAACTATGAATCGGACAGTTCCTGATCTTCGCACAACTGAAGTTTATATCAATAGCTAATACTGTCCCGAGGATCTACGCTACAACTCAAAAAATAAGCGAGTTAAGAATTTTTGAAAAAGCTGCATTTTGACCGGTTTTTTCCGATTTCCTCTCAAACTAAGGGTCTGATCGAGTCGTCCTACTCTCATTTTCTTCATCTTTTCATTTTCTACAATTAGCCTATTAACACCATCACGATTACTCTGATTGTTTCATTTTTATAAACAATAAACTAAAAAAATTGCAATTTTTTTGCATAAAATTGTTAATAACAAAGTTATAAATAATAGAGTCGAGTGAAAAACATATCACTATATCATATGGAACTATTTTACAAATAATGGCGCAGCTGGTTTTCTTCTAACACTTTTTACATGCAAAAATCTCTGTAGCTTGGCCTATTACCAGTAATGAAATAAAATGAACTATAACTTATATCATATTAGTATATATATCAAGGTCATCTAAATAGTAACAAACAGAGTTGAAGTGAGTAGTAAGACAATTATTCGTATCTTGAATATTGATTTCGAAATTATACATATTATTGAAGCATATAAGGGTCATTGTATATTCAACGTCAATTTCCTTTAGATGATAAAACACTAGTCAGGAAGTCGGAAGTTGAGAAATTTTAATCCATCATCACGTTCCGTCTAGTGTTTACGTAAAATGTATGAAAATTAGGTGCACTCTCATTCGCCCCGGAGAAATTTTGATTGATTAAGTCAAGAACCGTATCGAAATATAGATTTAGATCGTTACCGTAAGAACCGAACAGCTTATTGGAATTGATTCGATCTATTTTGTGGCAAATACTTCCTGATCGGAAAAAAATTGACGAATTTCGTTATTCACGGTTTCTGTTCGTTCTCAAGTAGATTTTCTTCATGGTGTATGGTCCCACTTTAGTTTCAAAATGTTATATATAATCTATCCTATTGGAATTTTGTGTCAGTTAGCTGCGAGTATTGCCCAAGTGATCCATTCTTGATTTTGGATATTATATCAAGTGTTGTTCTTGTGAGTGAGGGTGACAGAGCTTTACTGTGATACACATTACATGTGGATTTTTGTTTGAATAATTCAAGATGAAATACTCTTTGGTTGCTATAACAGTTTGTGGTGAGCATTTTATATGATATTATAGATTCAATGACATATCTTTATTTTGATTTTGAATAATATTTTGTTACGAATTGGAACAATACAAATCGCACATTTTATGCTTCGATAATGTAGCAAATAATTTCTGTAGCGTCGGTGTGTTTTCAAATCGGTATTGATATATGTATATATATATATATATATATATTCATATATATATATATATATATATATATATATATAATCTCTTGATAATTATTAGCAATAACAGGCTTGTTGAATCTTAAAAAACTTGATTTTTTAAGATTTTTCTCAAAAGTTTTGATAAAGCCACGAATGTCGTGGCGAAACGTCAACCTTTTCAATAAAATCAAGTTTTTTAAGATTCAACAAGCCTGTTATTGCTAATAATTATCAAGAGATTAGAAATAGTTCACAGGCAACAACAATTCGAATAAATAATATATGTATATATATATATATATATATATATATATATATATATATATATATATATATATATATATAGTGTTTGAGAGCACGTATGATATTAAACAAAATATTATTATATATGTGTTTATACATGCTCTTAGACATTATTGATCTGGCTTTTACTAGTATACCTATAAAAATAGATAACTGTGTGCCTCACTCTCGCAACGTGCTATATGTAGTACCTTATTTTTGCACTGCTTTGCAAATTGAATATGATGATGATATTGAAGCGACATTTGTATTGTTTCTTATCTTATTAGAGGTGTGTGAGCTCACTCTGATGGACGACGTCATTATGTGATTCTCTATTCACTATGTAATTCAGATTCCAAAAGTATTGGGACATCGATTTGGTTCATTGCAATCGATTGATATGTGTTACAGATAAGTGCCAAGTAATACCGCAAAAGCTGTCTATCACTTTAATCCGTTCAAGTGGCCATCTATATGTTTTTAACATTCTTCGCTATGAGGATGAGTGAAAATAGTCGAGCAGTCGCAACTTCATTATCCAGTTTCACCAGAAAAATTATATAACGAATTTCGAATTTTCAGATATTTGTTATAGTTATACAGGTATATATATATATATATATATATATATATATATATATATATATATATATATATATATATATATATATATATATATATATATATATATATATATATATATATATATATACCTACCTTACTTCAGGTCGAACCGAAACGCCAATCGTCGAAATCTCATGTCACTTCACCATAGATGCAAAGTTCTGTAATGCGTTACATGGTTCGATGTTTCACCACGTCTGCAGGCAACGCTGGTAGCAATGCTCACATTTTTATTTGCAGATTAACAGCGCAGCGTGTATCATACAGATAATTTCCAATGTATTATTATCTTCATAATACACGATACGGCATGTTAAAGCAAAAAAAGTATATATATATATATATATATATATATATATATATATATATATATATATATATATATATATATATATTCATTCGAATTGTTATTGCCTTTGAACTATTTCTAATCTTTTGATAATTATTAGCAATAACAGGCTTATTGAATCTCAAAAAACTCGATTTTATTAAAAAGTTGACATTTCGCCACGACATTCGTGGCTTTATCAAAACTTTTTGATAAAAAAGTTTTATCAAAAAGTTTTGATAAAGCCACGAATGTAGTGGCGAAACGTCAACTTTTTAATAAAATTGAGTTTTTTGAGATTCAATAAGCCTGTTATTGCCAATAATTATCAAAAGATTATATATATATATATATATATATATATATATATATATATATATATATATATATATATATATATATATATATATATATATATATATATATATATATATTTATGTGTGTGTGTGTGTGTGTAACACAAGAATAAATTTTATTTTTCTCTCAACTTCAAAGAATTGTATGAAAAATAATTTTCTGGGCTTCCTGAAGAATTGGAAATATAGCATAATTGTGTCCATTTCATCCACAGTTCTGTCAATTCAAGCTCAGGATTATGATTTCGGAGCTTACGAAAATGCATATGTATCTTTGGGTGATGGTAGTCAAAATGGTCAAGCAGTTCAGTCAGGGAAACAAGGGTTCAGCGCAGGAAGCGGCCTAAGAAGCATAGCAGAAGGATCTTTCAGTTCAGCGAATGATGCACTCAATAATCAAGAATCAGCTGGCCATCAGGCTGCTTACGTGGCGAAAAATACCCTAGCACAAGCCGCAGCAGGAGTAAGTTTTTACATTTTGTTTTAGGTACTTATTTATAGTATATGATATCAGTATATATGTTTTTTAATATATGTGAACCTCCACTATAGAGGTCCACAACTGTTATACATTATACTGGAGATTCGCGAATAATTGTACCTGATTCTCAAATTATCCCTCTCAATCATGATACACGAATTTAAAAAAATATATTTTCTATGATTTTGTATTAATTTTCCTCGAAAGATCAAAAAGAAGTATATATTTATACTTCAGAAAATTTGTTAACTATAATAAAACATATACGTGTGATGAAGCAAAGATGCATGAATATGGAAAATTTGTCTTTGTGGTTCAAAATTTTCTAAGAATATCTGTTTCGAAACATACATTGTGAAGATTTCTTATGGTAAAGGGAATAACGTAAAATAACAATTATTAATTAATTTAAATAATATTTCAATATTCCGAATTCTTTTTGAAGAACAGATAAATCTTCATATAATTATAAACAAAAAGTTTTAATAACGCAAAATCAGAAGAACTGACGAAGAAAGAGACAACTGAGTTCTCACATGTCATAATTGGATTCACTCAAATAAAGAAAACTCATTTTAGTATTTTTGACTTGATTAATTTATTGAATTCTCATTTTTATTTCAGGCGTCTGCAACTGCTCAAGCAGCTTTGGCCGGCAAACAAATTTTACTTCAAGGTTTGGAACAACAACTTCGTGATTCCCAGCAAGGTTTGATGGGAGAGCAGCAACAACTCATGCAAGCACAAAGAGCAGCTGATACAACAATGAGAGCAGCACAAGAAGCAAGAGCTCACGTGAACGTACTACAGAACACTTTAAATGCTGCTCAAGCAGCTTCTGAGCACATGACGCAGGCAGCTTCTGAAGCAGCCGGTGAATTAGCGGCACAGCAGTCCATGGTAGGATCAGCAATGGACCGAGTTGCCAATCTTAAAAAACAATTAGATGCAGTAAGGATAGATTTCGAAGCAACTAGAGCGGCTGCACAAAAAGCACAATTTGTAGCACAAAGCGCAGCTGCCAATGCGGCTGCAGCAGCAGCAGCTGCTGCAGCTGGTCTCACAAAGATCGCGCAAGGCGCCCAACCGCCCCTGCCAGCTCCAGCACCACCACATGCAGGGAGTAATGGTGGAGGGAGCACCGGTGGGGGAAAAAAGCCAACTGGTGGTGCAGCTGGAGATAAGCACGGAGGAGGACCAAAAACATCCAAATTTTTTCGAACAGGTGAGGGAAACTTGGCTCTCGCTGATGAAGACTATCAAATCGGCTTTTACTACGAGCAGAGATGAGGCAATTACAGGCAAATAGCTATATCAGATTCATCTGATCATTAATTCAATGAAGCAAAATGCCATAAATTTTTTAATGAGTTAAAACTCAGAAATAATCATACATGATCATTGTATATCATCCATGTCTCATTTAGATATCAATAAATATTTGTTTCTATTCAGTTGTTTTCTTTTCAAAATTTAACTACTGAAATTTCACAAACTTCTACCTATCAAATGAATGAGGAAATTGAAATACATAAGCCCTCGAAGATAATTTGATTGTGTAGATAATTCAGTTTCTATTTTTTAAATTCTTTCAGCATAAAGTTATTTAAAAGGAATGATGAATAAATAATTCAAATGTTATCGGAAGGAATAATAACAAAATGTATTGTGCAGTATGGCAAAAGTCATCTGAAATATTATCAACGAATAAATTTCTTTTTATTTTTGTTTTATAGGTAGATCTTTTTTTAATTTTATTTCTTAAAGGTATCGGGAGTGATTGAGGAAAATGGGATTTAAGACTTTAGTACAACACAAGATAGAAATGTGGATTTCATAACAATATTTTCAGAGTTCACTTTCCATGGATGCAGTTATCGAATTCAATGACTGCTTGAAAAACTTTTTAATAACGAATTCATCTTCTCAGACCAGTCAGCAGGAAATCGGAATAGTTGCTAATGGATCTTTTGAGTTGAATGAAGAAAATTGTCATTTCCGGCAATCAACTGATGTTATTGAATTATATTTCTCTCCAGATTGTGCTCTAAAATTTTTCAGTACTAACAACCGCGGGTTCTTAAATAATTTGCGGTTACGTGTCAACGCAAATAAATTATTATTTGAATGTCGTGCAATTAAATACAGACAAACTTAATTTCTCACCTCCATTACCAAATCTAAAACATGAGTTGATGTGCTTGAATAATTAGAATAAACATTCTTACAGGCCATATCTAATAAGCAGCTATGTTTCAAGATAAAGCTTGTATGGGAATTGGTGTACAATGAAATTATCATTTGTTTGATATTTTGATGTCGCAATTATTTGTCCATTTGTAGGAGCGTGTCAACAAGTTTATTCTCGGATATTTATAATATAATTATTTCCCGAGACAAAGGAATTGTTGAATATTTCAAGATTCGAGTTAGTTTCACGTAGTAATTTCAGTAGCTTATGAATTTTTCCGACATAATTTGAATACAGATCACAGTGAAGTCCACACAATGAAGTCCATTTTCACGTTATTTAACTATCTTTTACTTTAGTCTATTTGGGATGTGAAAAATATTCTCATTTGGATTCGGAAATATAAGTAATGTATGTTTCTCATCGAACAAATAGCCTGTACATTAGAATTATACATGATGAATATTTTTCACTTCAGGAATATCCTCTCTTTACATGTTCATATACCTTAGATCCATATGATATTTATAACATGTTATTGCTGTCGCAGGAAGTTTATCACAACCTTGCTTTTTGGACTGCTTCAAAATTTTGGCGTGTAACTATTACTATACGGAGGTAATGAGAATAAAGAAGAAGGTTGCAAAAAACATAATAAGACATGTGTTATACGTCAAAGACTCAAAGAAAACGAGATGTGTCCAGCGATATCCGGTTTCAACGAAGTTCCTTTAGCTATATATTATGTATTGAATAGCAGGCACGATGAATTGAATTAACATCTAAGAGTAAATAAATGAAATTAAATTTAAAAAAATCAATGAATTTATTTTATTGATTTTTATAAAAATATTAACTAATTATGAATTAAAACAGTGCATTCAATCTAAGTGATTATTTGTCGTAGTAACTAAATTAGGACACATACGTTGTGATTACATTTTATCTAAGTCTCGAAAAAATTGCATCGAAAGCAGTATTGTGTCTTGTTATATATTTTGCTAGATAATTGTTAATTCTTAAATGAAATTCATTAAAAAAATGTCCGTAGTTCAGTGGTCAGTGCGTTGGGCTACTGAACGGAAGGTCGCTGGATCGAATCCCGGCCGAACCAACGAATTAATGCGGAGCCACCTCTCGGAAGGCAATGGCAAACCACCGAGCAGTATTCTGCCTAGTAAAGCCTCTCTATAAAGACGTTCGGAACCGTCGTAAAACTGTAGGTCCCTTCTATTCGTGTATTACTGTATCACGCACAGCACGAATAGTTGTAGAGAGGTCGCCTACACCCGAAACCGGGTATGGCACCGGAAGAAGAAGAAGAAAAAAATGTAACAATGACTAGAAGTTTTATCAAGAAGAGTTGATGATAAGATCGCTGCTAAACAAAAATTGAAAATTTTTCTTTAAAAATAATACGAATAGATAAAATATTATTACAAAAAATTATTAGCAACTCTCCAGTTCAAAATCATAGCTAATCTTTATAATTCCCTTCTTATTGATAAAATAAAAATAAATTAATAGCGTACGAAAGTTTAATGAATTAGAGAGGTTATAAGTTTTATGACTCACACGGCTTGTTAAACACATTTGCATATAACTTATATAGCTGACACGAACGTGATAGTTACTGTTACACATTTTTCATTCGCCAAGTGTCTGGAGTGTAACGTGTAACTTAATTGATTTCGAAACTGGAAATAAATTTCGAGTCGATGAATTTGAAAGTAGAAACAAGAGTATAGAAAATCATTTCACATGAAAATTAACTCACGAAAATATAAAGAAAATATTTTATCATAGGTATGAAAATTTTCAATTCTAAAATTATCCAAATTAGAAACTTCATTAAAGCTAGAATGGGTGTTTTAGTTGAGTAGAATTCATATATAGTAAAATGACTGCAAAAGTCAATAATGATTCTCGAATTTAATTGGCTAGTTTGATAAAACGAGGAGAGTTTCTACTGATACAAGAATTTGCATAAGAATAAATGAGCAGGAAATATTTTCAAATATTGAATAATTGAAATAAGTTATGTTATCTGGAGATAAACTTTGCAAAGTGTGGAAACGTTTGCAAAGGAAATGCTAAAATACGTCAACGGAATATGAGGTTTGTATGAATCAAAATATAGGGTAATGGATAGTCTGAGTATAATTTCATTGTTGAGATGCGTACTGACATATTTTCAATAGTTTGATTAGGTGGAATCTACAATATCTGTGATATTAAGTAAGAATCACATATCTGTGATATTAAGTAACAAGGAGTATTGCCGTATTTAATGCAATCTTAGGATACAAATTTCCTCAAAAGTGTTAGGTTCTCGGAAAGGGAAGGGGACAGTTAATAAAATCGACTAATCGTCAAAAAAAAATTCTATATTACGGACCCAGTATGCGGTCTTTCCTCAGGAATTACTGAAAAACCAAATTGAAATTTATACTTAATGAACAAAAAGTTTGATAATAACTTACATATGACAAATTCAATAAATTAACAAATGGGCAATAGAGATATATATATATATATATATATATATATATATATATATATAATATATATATATATATATATATATAATACATATATACATATATATATATATATATATATATTATATATATATATATATATATATATATATATATATATGTATAAATACATATATATATATATATATATATATATATATATATATATATATATATATATATACCTATACACGATACACTTACTCACGGTATGCTGATTTCTACTTCAAATTGCGTCCGAGCCGCGCAGTTACGTCACGCGGGAACCAGAAATTCACACCCACCTCTCAGCAGGTCTTTCGATTCATTTTATTTTCATGAAATACAAGGGGTTGTTGGTTTTAATTTCCATTTTACTTGAATTGATTCTTTTATTTTGAATTTTATTACCTACTAATTTACTGTTATTGATGTTATTTAATACTGTTTTATAATATAAGGTTATTTTTGTTTTGTGATAATCTGCAAAATTAGATTAAAATGCCGGGTTGTGCTGTGGCCACTTGTAAAAACACAAATAAAAAAACTAAAGGTTTGGATGTGAAATACTTCAGATTTCCATAAAATGTGGATTTATCGAAACAATGGACTGAGGATTCCTCCTTGGTAAGTATATTAAAGCAAACCAGCAAAGAGGCAGAAGAAGTTTGCTCTACACAAACAATGTTGTCCATACTATCGCCACCCGATGTAGTGAAAGAAAAAACTGACGAAGAAAAACTTGTTTCTGATCCAAATGGTTTTGTGGAATATTTCGAGAATGAAATTATTTCTGATGAAGTACTAAATATTATGGACAAATTTGAAATAAAAGAACAAATAAATATGGAGGCATTAAGATACATTGCCGGGTATGTAGATTATAAATTTAGGAATAAATACCCAACTTTGGGAATACCTACGAAACAGCTAACTAAATCCGAGGCTCCTCAATGGTTGGAAATTCTGTCAAGGGGTTCACTGTTAAACCCGACGCAAGAATTGTGGGAAGTCGCTAAAAAAATGGAAGCTGACTTCTACCAAATTAATGGCTCCTCCTTAAGTAAGGAGAAAAGGATTTTCCACTATTTAGCTGAGAAAACTTTAGCTTCCTTTCCTAACACCTCAATACCATTCGAGGTAATTTTATGCATGAGTAGGACACGGACATATATACGATTAAGGGATATTAATAGGAAAATCAGTTTTCAAAACTGCCAGAAAAAACTGGACAAGAAGATGTCAAAATTTACAAATATCAAAAAATGATTGAAAATATTAAGTTTTGTCATTGCATGCTGGTTAATTATTATGTTTGTAGGATTGAAAATATTTCTACAATTATATTTTATTTATTATATAAGACTCCTTAACAAAGAAGTCACTAATACTTTCGTTTAAGTATAATTGTGTTTATACTATCGTTCTTAAAATATATATTATTAACAGAACTATACTTGAGAGGCCTCGGTAGACCAGCGGTAAGGTGAACCGCCTTATACCGTTTGTAAACCGAGGATTGTGGGTTCGAGTCCCACCTCGCTCTTGGGTGTTGTGTATGTCCGGAATTTAGTGGTTATTTATGATTAATTGCTGGGTAATGTACATAGTTCACAAGCCCATTGGCCGTTCGGAACCGGCGTTAAACTGTAGGTCCCTCGAATTAAAAAAAAAATCTATACTTGAATGGAAGTACAGTGACACCTTTCTTAAGGAGTCTTGAATAATAAATAAAATATAATGGTAGAAATATGAAATATAACATATTTATTATATACATGGTATGTTTTTATTCTGCCCACCCATAAATATTTCTGTTTCGAATCTTTTTAAAATGTAAAAAATATATATTACCTACATATTTCTACACGTTTTGTACATTATTAACTCCCAGCATCATCGTTTTTACCACGATACAAAGTGCATCGTGGTATTTACCAAAAAAAGATAACTAAGTTATTGATAATAAAGTAATATTTCATATTACATCTAAAAAACCATGTCGCATTTAAATAATCATTCAAAAAGTGGAAATATGCATGAAAATTAAACACAAACAGAGTATTTCCCATATACTTAGCATTGTACATTACCGATTGAGATTCCCACATGACGTC
>JARQZK010003659.1:0-245000 GCA_030704885.1 Cynegetis impunctata
AAGTGTATCGCGTACTCAGGAAACCACGTTTTAATAGCAAACAGTAATAAAATTAGAATAATTCATTACATTAAAAAAAAATGAAAATTCATGATGTGCATCGCATACTGATCAAATCTTCAAAAACAAGAAATCCCTACGTCCTAATGTTATAACCAAATTTTTATAATTTAGTTCTGCCTCGAAAACAAATCCCAGATACTAACTTACAGTTCATTTGGTTTGAAATATGTCGCTGGAGATGCCACTATGTACCAGGAAAAATATATGAATGAAAACACAAATATCTACAGAAAAATGGTAGTAGGTATCTACCGGGGAATATATATATATATATATATATATATATATATATATATATATATATATATATATATATATATATATATATATATATATATATATATATATATATATATATATATATATATATATATATATATATATATATATATATGTGTAATGCTATTGATAATCAATCTCAAGTCGATACTATATATACAGATTTTTCGAAGACCTTCGACAAGTTGGACCATAAAATACTAATATCTAAATTGAATAATTTTGGCTTTGATAACAAACTGCTAAACTTCTTTCAATCATACCTCAGTAATCGGTCACAATATGTTGAGTACCGTGATCATAGATCAGAATGTTTCATTTCTACCAGCGGGGCACCTCAGGGGAGCAATTTGGCCCCACTTCTGTTTTCATTATTTGTGAATGATATAGGTGAAAGTATAGCAAGTGGCATTCTTTTGTTTGCGGATGATTTGAAATGGTTTAGTGTTATTGAGTCTCAGAATGACTGTGAATTGCTCCAAAGTGATATTGACCGTCTAGCATTTTGGTGTGAAACAAATAAATTACCCTTAAATATTCAAAAATGTCACTATTCTACCTATACTCAAACCAGAGGAATACATTTACTCAATGAATCAATTTTTTTTGGATCGGTGTGATGTAACAAAAGATCTTGGTATTCATTTTGACTCCAAATTGAGTTTCTCAACGCACATTATTAAAACTGCATCAGCAGCAAAGGGAATGCTTGGGTTGATTTTTAGAAACTGCAAGTACTTCAAAAACGTAGATAGTCTTATTGCTCTTTTCAACTCATATGCGAGAACACGCTTAGAATATGGATCGCCTATTTACCTTAAGCACATTCATCTGCTCGAATCAATTCAACGAAGATTCTTGAAATATATTGTGTATAGAATTGATGGAATTTATCCCGAACAAGGTTTAGATAATAATTTATTATTAAAAAGATTTTCCCTATTATCTTTGGAGGACCGTAGAATTTACCACTCTTGCATATTTGTCTATAAGCTCACAAACTATTTGACTGATTGTCCAGAGTTATTGTCTCAGCTTAGCTTTAATTTACCTACTCCAGGAACGAATATACTATCGAAATCTCCAATTTATTCGATGTGCAAAAAGTTCAATCAGATATGCGAAAAAATTGATCTATTTTCAAAATCCATTGGAGTGTTTAAAAAAGAGATAAAAAATATTATCATAACTCTCAGAGATTAATGAAGGTAATGTGAAATAAAAATATTCCTCTTTGTTCGTACATGCTGTTTCATTCTTGAATATGTTATTGCGTTTCTTTACATTTGTTGTTTTTTCTATGATTACTGAATGACTCGTTAAAACATTAAAACACTGTATTTGGTTTTTTAGTTCTTAGTCCTGTAACCTGTTTGGGCAATAAATGGTTTTTTTATATATGTATATATATATGTATATATATATATATATATATATATATATATATATATATATATATATATATATATATAGTATATATATATATATATATATATATATATATATATATATATATTATATATATATATATATATATATATATAATATATATATATATTATATATATATATATATATATATATATATATATATATATATATATATTATATATATATATATATATATATATAGTATACTATATATATATATATATATATATATATATATATATATATATATATATATATATATATATATATATATATATATCTATATATAGGGTGTCCCGTAAATAACACGCCAGAGTGACACTGGAGGTAGATTGGCTTCAGGTCAATCAGATAACATCAACATGACCTAAGGGTGGCAATATCTCGAAAACCAGAAAATAAAAGTTTTCTGGTTTTCGAGATATTGTCACCCTTATGTTTTTTTCAGAAATCTATACTTTTTTCTCGCCTGTTTTGAATTTAAATAACTTCTAACTTATGGTTTTTTTTTCTTGTGCTTTCATCAATAGTTGATTGAAACAATCGACCCATAATTTCATTAAAAACTAGCTCGCTGACCTTCAAAAAAAATTAAGTTGTTTCAATTTAATTTAAATCCGAAAACCTTAACTAAAGTTTTACTATTTACTGTGAAAAAATGTTGTACCGGACTGAACCAGCAAATGATCTTAAAAACTAGCCTATTTAATGCTCTTTCGAATATGGTACAACATTTCTGGTTTTTCATCGGGTTTTTCTTTTCCAAAAGTCGAAATATTCCAATTTTTATCATTGAAGTCGTGCTACTTGCGAAATACCACAAATGAAAAGTAATAAAATTACAACGTGGTAGTTGTTGTAGAAAATATTTGAAACCGCTATTCATTACTCTATTTTATTAATTGTTGTAGGTAGGGGTCCCAATAATGAACAGAACATAAGGTTGTTTCAATTATTTCAATAGATTTTTACATTGTTAAAAGCTAATAAAGAACTTTGATCTGAAATTTGAATCATTATTTTCACATGAGGGATGAAAAATAGATTTTGTCCGATTCTCAGACCCAACCGATATGCACACAAAATTTCATGAGAATCGGTCGAGCCATTTCGGAAGAATTAAACAAATAAAAAATAGGGGTTGGTCGTAGAGGGGTGAAAATTCAGGGTTGTATGTATTTTAGAAAGCTGTATCATAAAAAAATAGAACAGAAAATATTGTCTGAAAAATAGAAAATGAAAATTAAGGGGTGGACCACCCTTAACATTCAGGGAGATGAAAAGTAAATGTTGGCCGATTCTTAGACCTACCCGATATGCACACAAAATTTCATGAGAATCGGTCGAGCCATTTCGGAGGAGTTTAACTACTAACACCGTGACACGAGAATTTTATATATTAGATATATATATATATAATATATATATATATATATATATATATATATATACATATATATACAATATGTTAACATATATATATATTATATAACATATTATATATATATATATATATATATATATATAATATATATATATATATAATTAAGTGAACTAGGACATTTATTCGAAACTAATCAAACAAACCTCCTAGCGGAGCTGGTTATAAGAGTTCACGAAGCATCGAAATATCAACATCTACCCTAGACGCTAATTGTTAGAAATGTTAATTTGTTTATCACAATCGATGGAAATTGATAGAAAGACTGTTTCGCCCTTATTGGGGCTCATCAGTATCATCCATCCACCGAGAGTGATAACCAAACAAACATTTCAAACGGTCATACATATTTCTTCTAGTAACTCCATGACATATAAATATGACACAGCGCCACCATTCGGAAACAATTGAACCACATCTTTCAGACAGACGAAAACATTTCGGCAACGAGAACTAGTACGTCCGGAACGAGAACTAGTATGTCCTAGTTCACTTAATTTTATAACCACGGGCGTGTTTTCCGTTTAACACGAATAATTCTTACTTATATTCATTTGCCATTGCGATAAAATTCGGAGCGACTGCTGCTTGCGGTGTGTGAACGTTGAATCACATCGCATTGATGTGTCATCTTTACTCTTGCTTTGCGAATAGAGTAGCCACATGCGGGTGTTCCGGACGTACTAGTTCTCGTTGCCCGAAATGTTTTCGTCTGTCTGAAAGATGTGTTCAATTGTTTCCGAATTGGTGGGCGCTGTGTCATATTTATTATGTTCATGGAGTTACTAAAGAAATATGTATGACCGTTTTGAAATGTTTGTTTGGTTATCACTCTCCGGTGGTATGATTTACTGATGGCCCCAATAAGGGCGAAACAGTCTGTCTATCAATTTCCATCGATTGTGAATAAACAAATTAACAATTTCTAACAATTACCGTCTAGGGTAGATGTTTGATATTTCGATGCTTCGTGAACTCTTATAACCAGCTCCGCTAGGAGGTTTGTTTGATTAGTTTCGAATAAATGTCCTAGTTCACTTAATTTTTATAAACCACGGGCATGTTTTTCGTTAACACGAATAATCTTACTTATATATATATATATATATATATTATATATATATATATATATATTATATATATATAATATATAATATATATATTATATATATATATATATATATATATATATATATATATATATATATTATATAATATATATATATATATATATATATATATCCCTATATATATATATCAGTGGCGGCTCGTGAGGTTTTTGGTTTGAGGAGGCTACAAGAGGTGTTAAAAATACACCATAGGCGAAAATTTTTAGGATTTCAAGGTCAATATAATTTAAAGAAATCAAAGTAAAACAAGCACCCTAAGCTATTAATTGTTTTCACTTTCGAGTGTCTACCTTGAGACTACAACTCCCTATTTACAATATTCACAAAAATTCTTTCTCAGCCAATTAATCAATTCATCTATTCATCAAATTTTTTCTTTCACATAATAGGTTAACCTACCTACCTACTTAACCGAATTTTTTAACAGCTGGTGAGAGCAAATAAAAAGTTTATTAATATATTTTTTTGAAGATTAGCGGGATTCTGCGATCTTTAACGTTAGCAAAATGATCTATAATATCCTCATAAAATTTTTTGTCTTTCGCCAAAAGTTTCACCAATTCCTTTTCAATAGACAACAAAACTAATATTTTTTTTCAAACGATCCTGGCTCATTGAATTTCGTAAATAAGTTTTAATTCTCTTAAGAGTGGAAAACGAGCGCTCTACGGAAGCCGATGTCACCGGGATAGAAACAATTAGACATAAGAGTTTATAAACTTGGGGTAATTCTTGATTCAAATCATTATCAAAAAGATATTTAATAGTCCTCGCATGATTTTCATTTTGCCCCAAAATTTCATTGTCATTATAAACAACTTTCACTTTTTATGGCCACCTTATCAAAAAAAGTGTATTTTTGACATAAATTTTCCAAAAGGTTGTCTGGAAAATTAGCCGAAAATCCGGTGAACAAATAAATTTTTATTGAGTAAGTCGAAGAAATGCAGTTCTTTCAAATCAGAGAACCTTATTTCTATTTGACCCCTAATAGTATCCAAAATTTCATAAAATATTTGCTTATATTGAAGCTCCATATCTGCGTAACTGAATTTCTTTCGTTTTGGGCTAAATTGAGTCGTATCATCAGTAGTTTGAAATACAGAAAATAGTTTTTTAAAATAAACTTCTGCACGAAATTCTGAAATTTTTTCCAAAAGAAACCTTGGCGATTTTCGTGAGTAAATTACATCTGAAAACTTGTGCTGTAAGATTTGAAAAACTATTTCTGTTTGTTCAAAATTAATTTAAAGATGTTTAAAAATATATAAATTCCTTATCTTGTAAGTAAGATTATTAATCCGCCGCGTGCTGTATTTAAAGTTACTTTATCGGTGAAAAAAATTCCTCACTTTTCAACTAGGTATAGAAATTAAAATCCTCAAATCCAAGCGGCCCCAAACAGAGACATTTTCACTAGTAAAAAGTAAACACTGCCCAACAAAATAATTTATTTTTTACCTGTGATCCGGTAGGCAAGGATTTCTCTCATAATTCCGTGTATTAAAACCGCAGTTTTGTTTTCTGTTACGCTGCACCCAAATTGTTTAATTCGGGGGTAGGGTTTTTTTTTGTTTTTATCAAAACTTTATCTCATAACTTAGGGCCACTAAAGTTATGGGATAACAAATATTCCACTAAGTCACCATTGAAATTTTTGAAATTAATTTCAGTAATCAAACTCATTTTAAAACAATACGGCGTAATTCAATCAACGACTTTTTACTCGATGTCAGGGAGATTCTATAGTTGTGATTGGTCGACATTGTATAAGACTGGACTTTATCGGTGTTGCCATGTACATGTGTTTTGGTTTTCTATTTCAATGAAGTATTCATTCGGAGTATTTGTTTTTGAGTGGTGTGAGTTTGCTTTTCTGTGGCAGGCATAATGAACGTTGAGGAATATACCTTTCTAAGCTTTCCGCAGCGTTGCCACAAATCTTGAAATGAATGAAATGCAGTAAATGTAAATACCTTCTATCTTAATTAATAAATTATATTATATATAATGTAGGTTGAAAGGAAGGTAGGTGCATTAAAAATAATTATGATTTTGATTTAATATGAATATGCTGAATGCTGACTATTCAATATAATATATTCGTTATACACGGAATATTATTGAGGAGGCTTAGCCTCCTTTTGACTAGCCGCCCTGATATATATATATATATATATATATATATATATATATATATATTATATATATATATATATATATATATATATATATATTATATATATATATATATATATATATATATATATATATATATATATATGTATATATATATGTATATTATGTATGAGCCGGAAAAGTAATTTGATAATTTGTTGAATAAGCTGATTGGCAGATCCGTTTCTTGAAATTCTTGTTGATCAAAATTAATTTTGATTACTACCTAATCTTTGTGCACATGAAGCAACTCAAAAAGGGATACCTTTAAGTTTACGATATCAACTTCAATTTTAATTCCTGTAACATCTTCATTTTGAAACTGGAAAAATTAACTTTGTTTATGCTTTTTATCCGCTTGCTTTACCACATAAATTTCGTTATCTCTTAACGTAAAAATCATATCAATATTCTATATTCGTAGTAGTTATCTCATATTAGATTAAATTGTAATCAAGTAAGTAAATGGTTTCTTATTGTTTTGTGATTAATAATTACAGTCAAAATATCATAAGTATCAAAATGTTTTTTCTTGTGATATAAATATATAAAGCGAGACAGCATTTATACAACGTTTTGAACTGGAATTTTCAGAATGAGTCTTCTAGTAGAGGATGAAACAATAATAGATTTCTGCTGGTTCATTTGATCCGATATTGGCAAATAGAAAATTTTTCATAAGAGTGATTTCCCTGTTTCGATAGGCTTATTGCTAAAAATTGCTATTGATTAATAATAATACTGTATGTAGATGAAATGTATTGATTGTTATGCTTTTAATGTTGGTCAATCTATTAGAAACATTGTTACCAGATTGGATGAAATAAAAAATTAATCATCCAAAGTAAGAACGTCACTGCAATTTCGGAAAATTTCGGATTAAAGATTTAGATAATCCAGAGATAGTGGACAAAGAAAAGAGACTCTTCAGAAACTTTAGAGATTACTTCGCTCATTAAGGTAGTAATAGGCTAGTAGGCCAAGCTACAGAGATTTAGGGTGAGCATTTTGTGCAAAAAGTGTTAGAAGAAAACCAGCTGCGCCATTGTTTGTAAAATAGTTCCACATGAGATAGTGATATGTTTTTCACTCGACTTTATTATTTATATCTTTGTTATTAACAATTTTATGCAAAAAATCGCGTCTTTTTTAGTTTTTTGCTTATAAAATTGAAAAAAATAGACTCATTGTAAAAAATGAAAAGACGAAAAAAATGAGGTCGGACGACTCGATCAGACCCTTAGTCTAAGGGATAATTGGAAAAAACCGGCCAAAATGCAGTTTTTTCAAAATTTCATAGCTCGGTTATTTTTTGAGTTGAAGCGTAGATCCTCCGGTTACTATTATTTATCAATATAAACTTTATTTGTGCGAAGAGCAGAACCTGTCCGATGCATAGTTTTTCATGTGTAGCCATTTGAATATTTTACTATGCAATTTTCCAGCAGACCTGAATGCGACAGGTATGGTCCGATTTTCATTTGCAAAAAAAGTTTGAAAGTCGAATTCTCATAGTTCAAAACGTTCATCCTGGTCATGAAAACGCTGAGAAATATGTTAAAAATAAAGCTGAACATGACGAAAAAGTGCCGAGCGCGTGAGAATAGTTGAATAGTGGGGGTAGAGCAGCAGGCAAGGATAAGCACGACATTAGAAAGCGTCGGCATTTCGAACATGACGGTTATTTCTCGGCCGTTTTTCGTCATGTTCAGCTTTATTTTAAACATATTTCTCAGCGTTTTCGTATAAAACCAAGATGAACGTTTTGAACTATGAGAATTCTACTTTCAAAATCTTTTTTGTAAATTGAAATCAGACCATACCTGTCACCATTCAGGTGTGCTGGAAAATTGCATATTAAAATATTCAAATGGCCACAAATCAAAAACTGTGCTTTGGACAGTTCCTGCTCTTCACACAAATAAAGTTTATATTGATAAATAATACTAACCGGAGGATCTACGCTACAACTCAAAAAATAACCGAGTTATGAATTTTTGAAAAAACTGCATTTTGGCCGGTTTTTTACAATTTTCCCTTAGACTAAGGGTCTGATCGAGTCGTCCGACCTCTCATTTTTTTCGCCTTTTCATTTTCTACAATAAGTCTATTGACACCATCACTATTACTCTGATAGTTTCAATTTTATAAGCAAAAAACTAAAAAAGACGCGATTTTTTGCATAAAATTGTTAATAACAAAGATATAAATAATATAGTCGAGTGAACAAAAAATATCACTATATCATGTGGAACTATTTTACAAACAATGGCGGAGCTGGTTTTCTTCTAACACTTTTTACATGAACAAATCTCTGTAGCTTGGCCTATAGGCATATTAGGATTTTCAGACACAAGTTTTGCTATAGTTCTGATTTTCTCACCCTTTATTTTTTTTTCGATCAATATCTCAGAAAAAGAATAATTTTTTGACACACTCATTCTACCCCAATTTGAAGAAGACAAAATTTCCCACATTTCTTATACGAAACGTTTTTTTGTAAGGCTAACCGTTTTGCCGCTAAAACGCGCCCAAAAAGGGCCATATTTCCATAGCTAGTGAGATTCACCGTTTACGCGTTTACCTTGCTGTGATACTTAACTGTTGCAGCAATTCATTACATTATAGAATTTATATTATATAACTAACCCAATAAATCTCAATCACTGTGCCGCGGTATTTTTTAGTGCCGCGAAATTCTTAAAGTGTGTCGGTTTGTGTATTGGGATCTGATATTCCAGCTGGCGCACTCTGTTGGCCAGATGGATGAAGTTTTTATTTCCAACGATAAAATATGCAATTGGATGTACAAGCTTTTGATTTCATCTTCAATTCAAGATGCTGCAGCCTAAAGGAGAATTCTGTGAAAAAAGCCGTTCCTACATGTAATCTTATTAAGGCTTACGACAAGGAAAGGAATTTGAAAGCACACCGACCCTAGCAGCACATGAACAAGTGCAGAATAAAATTTGCCCTCGTGCTGTAAACTCTCATTTTGTAAACTCTTCATTTTATGGGGTATTTCTCTGAATAAAAAAGAAATAGTTATTTTCCTAACAAGTGCGGAAAGAGATATTTTCCCGCACGAAACTGCCGGTAAGCAGTTGAGTGCGGGAAAGACTCTTTCCGCACGAGTTAGGAACAATATTTTTTCTACAAGCGCTTATTTTAACGGAGATTTTAACACACCGATGAAATTCGATTTGATATATTCAAATAATTTCATACTAATGACATATTATGTTAATTCACATGTCGTTTCCATAGTAACGTCGTCGGTGGCGTTCGGTGCATAGAGACATATCATTATTCAGTTTATTCTCTAATAAAAGCGTGCGGGAAAAATCCCCGCTATTCCATTACCGCACGCAAACGCGTGCGGAAATGGAATAGCAGGGGTTTTCCCGCACTGTTTGGCAATGTGACTCTTTACGAATTGAAATGCGTGCGGGAAAAGGGTTGAAAGCGCACGCTTGTAGAAAAAGTGTATTTTCCTTCGTTATACATATACCTACTCTTTGATAATTCATATTTTACCTGAGTAGCAAAAATCGTTCATCTCAAAAGCGGGAGATCTACGGTCCTAATACGCGTTTTAGTTATGATTATCACTTACTTTTTTCCAAATTAACGATAGGCCAACAATGCCCAAAATACGTGGGAATAAGGTGTTACAACAAACTGAATAGAATAACCCACGAATGCAAATGTAGACCATAAAATTATAAAAAATTGAAATCTGTTTTCATTAACACATGCTACTACTCCTTGAGTCAATTTTCTGAAGACGCGAAAATACCAGGCTTGTAGATCTTATCATCTCTATGTTTCGATGTAAAAGTAAGTTTTGTATTGTTTTGTATTCTGTGTGTATTTTGTTTGTACATTAGAGCTTTGATATATAAGTATTTTTGTATTTATGACATAGAATGTAATTTTCCATTCCTGATGTTGACATTGAGTGGAATTAATAAAGTTATTACGAGGGCCGTTCAATAAGTCCTTAGAAAATCCAAGAGATGGCGCTCGTAGTATCGGTAGTGCTGTTAGCAGCACTATCGATAGGAAAGCTGTCAAAATTTCAGCTCGATCCATGACGTAGGTCAATTTCTTTCGTCGATTAAAGTCAACAACATTTGTTTATACATAACAATGGAGAAAAGCGAGTTCCGGGCTGTCATCAAACATTTCCATTTGAAAGGCTTAACGCCGAAAGAAATCAAAGCCGAGTTGGATGCAGTTCATGGCACATCTGCACCTGTGTTTGCGACAGTCTACAATTGGGTGAATGAATTCAAACGTGGCCGTTCATCCACAAAAGATGAACATCGTCCGGGACGCCCAGTGGAGGTGTCTACTCCTGAAATCATCAATAAAATCCACGACCTGATTTTGAGCGATCGACGAATTAAAGTGCGCGAATTAGTTGAGGCCGTAGGCATATCACAAGGTACAGTCGCTTCAATTTTGCATGAAAAATTGTCTGTGAAAAAAATTTCGGCAAGATGGGTGCCGCGTTTGCTCTCAGAGGAGAATAAGCGCAATCGTGTGGTCGACTCTGAGGTCATGTTGGCGCTCTTCCGTCGCAATCCTGCCGAATTCCTTCGTCGATATCTGGCCCCAAGTGACTATTTCCTGTTTCCCAATCTGAAGGCTTGGCGGACGACGGTTCACTTCCAACGAGGACATCATTGCTCAAACGAATGAGTATTTTGCAGAACTTCCGAAATCCTATTTTTTGGACGGCATAAAAATTTTGGAAAAACGTTTGGAAAAGTGTGTAGAGCTGAAAGGAGACTATGTTGAGAAATAAAAAAAATTTACCCTAAAAAACAGTGTTTTCCTATCTTTTTCTAAGGACTTATTGAACGACCCTCGTATTATTATTGGATGTATTCAAAACAGAATACCATCTCCCATTGTGCTTATTCTTTCAACTTGTGTGTGTTCACCCGATAAATATAATTAATAGGAGCCAAATACAACATCACCTTGGTATCTTCAAGGGGGAAACCATTCCAAGTATAGCGTTTCTAGCTTTAATCCCGTTATTGCGGCGACACATTGCATGCAGTAAGTTCCAGTGAAATCGTTTATTTTCAACGATGATTCATCGTGGCATATCTTACGAAACTTGGTAATTAACAAATGCAGTCATTGTTTGAAGAACTGATGAATTGTTATGCCACTAATTTCACGATTTGAGGGCGAACATGACAAGCAGTGCCTGCTTCAATTTAGAAATTATGTGAGAATTAGTTATTTATGTACCAAGTGCGTTATATAGATCCTTACGCCCTGAGGGAAACATTCGGCCCGAGGGCCTCTGGCCCGATGGATGAATGATGAATGAATCCATTTTCCTTCTCATAGTAGGCATGTCATATGTTGATATTTTGACGTTTGTGAATATTTTAGTCATCATATTTACTGAATGTCATGCTGCTTTCTTTGTGTAGTCTTATAGAAACAATGAAAATGAATTTACCCAAGAATATCATAGAATATGCAGCCAAAGCTGCGAATAATTAATTGCCGGAGAAATCCAGAGTCGTATACGACAAGGATTATGAAGTATTTAATCAATGAAATTTCTCCTAGTACAATAAGCGGGCGTTTTAAATCTACTATGCCCGCAAATGCGGGCGTAATGGCCTAGGGCATAATGAGTGTGTTTATAGCAACCGTATCCAAGGTGAAATAAACATATAATATACAAGTGACAAATAAAGTATATTCTTTAACAAGGTTAGAATGAAAATTCGATGCTAGTGGAAAAGTTCCGAGCTCGAGCCGAAGGCGAGCGTGAGGAACCACGAGCATCACGAATTTTCATTCATATATATTTTTAAATGAAAACGAACAGAAGCTAATTTATATTATAGAACTCAATCACAATTATATTAGTTAAACACTCAATAATTCAAGAAACATTGTACTTTGTATTAATTGTTATATTTGTACAGTTCTCGAAATGAAAAACTGGTGCATTATTGGAAGAGTTTTCAACAATTGCGTGGTGAAAAGGAATCCGTTTTCTTTGTTTGTTTCCAATCCATGAACAGTTTGTAATATTTTTCATATTCATTCTTTGATTTTTTTGGTAGTAAACTCTCCAGTATATTATTAGCACTCTCTGTAATTTCAGGTGGTGTATTTTCACACTCTGATTCTGAATCACTGAATAAATTCAAGCTACTCATTATATTTTCGAATGAAAACGTGACAGCAATAATTTTGACACTTACTCAAATTTGCCACTACGATGACAATCAATTGCGTCAAGGCTAATGTTATTATTACTAGCCAGTGTGAGAATATTCTATTACAAGGGAGAGAAAGAAAATACATTTAAATTGCATGGTGGCAGAGGTGTTGCAGAATATTTCTTCAATCTCAAGAGAGAGAATTTCAGCATTCTGCAATCAAATTTTATATCAGAATTGGCGAATTCTGTGATGATCGTGGAGAATAGTATATTCTGTAACAAGGTTAGAATGAAAATTCGATGCTAGTGGAAAAGTTCCGAGCTCGAGCCGAAGGCGAGCGTGAGGAACCACGAGCATCACGAATTTTCATTCTAACCGAGTAGCAGACTATACTTTCTCCACGATCAAGAATTTTGAATATATATTTTTAAATGAAAACGAACAGAAGATAATTTATATTATAGAACTCAATCACAATTATATTAGTTAAACACTCAATAATTCAAGAAACATTGTACTTTGTATTAATTGTTATATTTGTACAGTTCTCGAAAAACTGGTGCATTATTGGAAGAGTTTTCAACAATTGCGTGGTGAAAAGGAATCCGTTTTCTTTGTTTGTTTCCAATCCACGAACAGTTTGTAATATTTTTCATATTCATTCTTTGATTTTTTTGGTAGTAAACTCTCCAGTATATTATTAGCACTCTCTGTAATTTCAGGTGGTGTATTTTCACACTCTGATTCTGAATCACTGAATAAATTCAAGCTACTCATTATATTTTCGAATGAAAGCGTGACAGCAATAATTTTGACACTTACTCAAATTTGCCACTACGATGACAATCAATTGCGTCAAGGCTAATGTTATTATTGCTAGCCAGTGTGAGAATATTATTCTATTACAAGAGATAGAAAGCAAATACATTTAAATTGCATGGGGGCAGAGGTGTTGCAGGATATTTCTTCAATCTCAAGAGAGAGAATTCCAGCATTCTGTAATCAAATTTGATATCAGAATTGGCGAATTCTGTGATGATCGCGGAGGAAATTATTTTCCATAATATCACAGAATCTTTTCAAGTCGTTATTTTCTTCTGGATATGAACAATTTCATAGACCTTCATTGAAATTTTCGAACAAACAAGTTCGGTATCGGTCATAGGTTTTTCCGTGATCCAATTTGCATTTGACTGATATCTCGGGCATAGTCGCATGTGCTACACTAGCTATATATTGAAAGTATAGTAAACAACTGTTACATCATCACTGTTCATATAATAATTGAAAGTGCCTAATTGAGAATTGATGCTATCAATATTTTGAAATTTGCAACAAATGACGTTTAAAGTATTTATTTATAATTTAGCCCATATTGATTGAACTATAAAGTAGTAAAAGAGATTAGGCCCATTTCGTTATTTGTTTTATATATTAGATCCAATTTTTAGTTTTCTTAAGAAATATCCAGATCAGGTTTGGTGGGGCTTGATCCGTTCAATAATTTTTGGTCCCTTTTTTAAGGTTCCGTACGAAAAGGGTGTAAACGGAACCCTATTACTAAGACTTCGCTGTCTGTCCGTCCGTCTGTCATCTGGCTGTATCTCAAGAACAGAGATAGCTAGACAGTTGAAATTTTCACAATTAATGTATTTCTGTTGCCGGTATAACAACAAATACTAAAAACAACAAATACTTAAAACAAAATAAAATAAATACTTATTTGAGGGAGGCTTCCATACAATAAACGAGAATTTTTTCCCCTTTTTTGCTCGCTTTCAATAATGGCAACAAGTAGGCACTTGAAATACTCACAAAATACTCAGTTGTATTTTTCGTTAATAAGAAATAATAAAATTGAAATAAAATAAATATTTGAGGGGGCTCCCATACAAAAATGCCATTTTTTGTCTATTTTTGCTCGCTATTAATAAATGATAACAGGTAGGCACTTGAACTATTCACAAAATGCTCAGTTGTATTTTTACTTTAATAATGAATAATAAAATTAAATCAAAATGGATATTCAAGGGGGGCATAGTCAATGGTAAGGAACCCTTCGTGCGCGAGTCCGACTCGCCGATTTTTCATAAATGCTGTTAAGAAGTACATGGAATTTAATACTTAGGCGCACCCACATAACTACAGAGGTTCTTATCAACTTCTAATACAGTGGTTCTCAACCTTTTCACCACTGAGGACCACTTGTACCTTTCAGAATTCTTGGCGGACCACGGACATGTAAATAATTATTATTAATATTTCCCAATAATAGGTAATATGAGATGAACACTGAAGTTTTACTAATGAATTTATTATTTACAAAATAAAAAAAAAATACATAGTGGAAGACGAAAGAAATATAAAAAACAAAATAAAAAGTCATAGATAGCGCCAAATTAAGACGTTAATGACTTCCTTGGTCTTGCTTCTCACTTGAAAGTTTCTCAATATTTGGCTCGAAAGAAGTTAACGCCAGTCTCATAGGAGCATTAAAATTTAGCAACCTATTTCTGTGTTTATTCTTGATGACACATAATGTTGAGAATGCTGCCTCACAGAGATAAGTGGAATGAAAAAAAAATAGGCAGACGCATTAATTTACGTCTCAAGAGCCAAGATTTTAATTGTTTATTTTATGACTGTTCACTTCGCGGATCGCGGACCACATGAAAACCGTTCGCGGACCACAGGTGGTCCGCGGACCACTGGTTGAGAATCACTGTTCTAATAGACTACAGGCCCATGTCAAAAAATGGATGGGTCATATGAACCACCAGGTGACGTATATAGGACGATATAAGAGCATAAAATAATAAGATTCAGCACTATGCCGTCACTTGTAACCTGTTCAACTGAGTGCTAGTGAGAATTCAAAAGTGCAAGTAGAGTGAGTACATTTTGGTCATATATTTTTGTACGGCATTTTTACCATCGATAGATCCATGAAAAATAATAAGAAAGCGCGCAGTGCTGTAAAAAAATGGTGCGCCACAAAGTCGGTAAATTTTTTCGATTTTCTGACAATTTTCAGGGTAAATTTGGTCATTTCATTCTGTACGGCATCAGTTTCATACTGTTTCAATACAGCTTCTTATCCATTATTCCGCAACGCCGTACAAAAATCATGAAACAAGTGGAAAAAATCGAGGGTTGCAACCCCGTCTCTATCCGTGGTCTGGGGGGTGATTTGAAACAACATAAAATTTATTTATTTTGAAAGTATTTTATATGCATAGGTAATATTTTTTTACATGCCGTACATTCGCGTTGGTCCAAAGGTTTGTAGGGGAAAAAAAACTCTAGTAAAAATCCATAGAACGAAATGTAAGAAAAATCCATATAACGAAATGTAAGGTGAAATTCATGACGATATTTTTTTATACGGCATTTAGATAGTTCATTTGTACTTAATGTAATAATTTATAAAAAGTTAATGCCGTACAAATCTGAAAGTTCATATTGATAAAAAAGTAATAAAAATATTAAATAAATATAATTTACATACATATCGTCATTCTCATCAGCCTAAAAGATATGGTCTGCATTAAAATGTACGGCACCATTTTTTCCTAATTTATTTATCTTAATACTATTCAAAACAAGGGAAAAATGTAGAAAATTGCTATATTTCATTAATCTATGAATATTTAAATTTTTGCAATAATTTAAAAAATTTCAGTTTTTGTATTTCTCTATAATTTTTTTTAGAATTTTTGCCTTTGAACGGCAATAATATATAAGAATTGTATTCTATAATATCATGTTGAAAAAAAGTTGCCGTACAGAGTGAAATGATTTTACAGCTTTATAAATCAAGTAGGTATACCATGAAATTAAGATAATAATTATTAATGATCATTCAAATGAACAATAATTTTTTGACGGCATTATTTTTAATAGTACTTTTGAATGCTAGATAATGTTTTGAAACCGAAGCCGTACTTTTGCAAATCACCCCCCGGACCACGGAAAGAGAGGGGTTGCAACCCTCGATTTTTTCCTCTGGTCGCATGATTTTTGTACGGCGTTGCGGAACAATGGATTAGAAGCTGTATTGAAACAGTATGAAACTGATGCCGTACAGAATGAAATGACCAAATTTACCCTGGAAATTGTCAGAAAATCGAAAAAATTTACCGACTGTGTGGCGCACTATTTTTTTACGGCACTGCGCGCTTTTTCATTAATTTTCATGGATCTGTCGATGGTAAAAATGCCGTACAAAAATATATGACCAAAATGTACTCACTCTACCTGCACTTTTGAATTCTCACCAGCACTCAGTTGGACAGCTTACAAGTGACGGCATAGTGCTGAATCTTATTATTTTATGCTCTTATATCGTTTTATTTACGTCACCTGGTGGTTCATATGACCCATCCATTTTTTGTCATGGGCCTGTAGTCTATAAGTACTGTTTTCAATACTCAGTGGATAGGAAAATACTCGTAAGCATCGGAGCTCCCATCACTTAGAACGTATTTTTCGCGTGAAATGCATCGCGTCGAAATGCGATTCTTACGGATTGAATTAGACTTTTAAATATCACGGTTAAAAAGCAAACCAAATTAAAAAGTATAAAATAATTTATATTATAAAAAAAAACTTCGCGAAGTGCATCGTGGTTGAGGAAAAAAGTTGAAACCAACGAAGGAACTTACCTCAACATCAACTCAATCTACGTACCTAATTTTCACTCCTCTATTGTTAAAATACATGGCGATGTGCATCACATACTGATGGCGGACCTATTCACTGAATATGTGACTGTAGCAGCTCCCAAGCAGCATCAAAGTATCGAAAACTAAGTTCGGAACTTTGAATAGGTCGTTGTTACGTAATTATCTCTAAAGAACCAACTTTCTAGGTTTTCCTACTTTTATTTAGATACTTTTAGTAATTCTGTAGTTATTATCACTATAATTTGGAACTTAAAAGTTGCAGTACTTCTAAGTAGCTTTTCAAGTTTCTGGAACGTGACTTTACTATGTAAAATACTTTATGGTGGCGTTAAAAGTAACCATGACGTCCTTGCTACTTTTGAACTTCCGTCAAAGTTATGGAACTTTGTAGTAATATTTAAGGTAAAATTAAATATTTCGCTACTCAGGAAAACAACTTCACAGTAATTTTTAATTACAACAAAGTTCAAATTACTTAAAAAATAACTTTAAAGTAACGGTCGATCTATAGAGACTTCTTGGTGTTCGAATAGTATGTTGTTGTTTTGTGAAGTGAAAATATCAGCTGTGAGAAAAAAGAAAAGTTATGGATCAGTTCTAGGATCTCCCTTTCGCTGTACTCCAAGTGTTGGGGATGAAACAATACTCTGTCTCTCTCCTACTTATGAGGAACAACCGTGAAATATATGAGAGGTTTTTCATATGTGGCCACAATTTTAAACACCTATATTGTTTCTTTTTATTTATCACATGCAAATGTACAGTTCGAAAAACATTCAGCACGCACTAATCGCTATAATGCACTTATTAATTATAGGTTAAAGTTCCAAGAGTAACTATATAGTGGCTTCAGGAACTTTGTGGTTGATTTCTAGATAAATATTCTACTTAATGGTGATAATGACTTTAAAGTGATAAAAGACTAGTGGCCGCTACTTACAGTGAAGTGACAAATCTTTCAAACACACAATGTGACGTAAATATTACTCTAAAGTAATTTCTGTAAAATGCGCCATATTTACTGAACAAATGTAGGACGCCATTATATTTATTCCAATTTCCTTATAGTAGTACAAGTATGGAATCGCCAAAAAGTCAGAAAAAAATATAAATTGAAGCGAAACTGAACTCATATAATTAGTAAAAATGTTATAAAAATATATTTGATCAATTTGATGCATTTTTATCATTGCCTTCCTGAAAAAAAAGGTGTTGAAAAATATATTTTGAGAGGGCGCATTGTTTTTATGAATCTATCAACATCACATTTCACAGAGTTTTTTAATTCGTTTTGAATTTCGTTGTACTTGAAGCTCGTTAATCAGCAAAGGTTTGTATACCCATTCAAGTAACAATATCTACTTAAACATGAAAATATTATTTCCATTTAGTTGAGGAGGCTGAATAATGATAGAAGATGTCATTATTAAACTCTTTCTACAGACGGAAGACAAAGAAAAGGCGAACCAGACGCCAAAGTAAAGTAGGCGGGGACAAATATAATAAAGTAACGGTGACCCCGCCGCAACGTTCCCGCCACGTAGTTGCGTGAGTGCGACGTAGCGGTATAAGTTGGGGGGTGGTATTATTCACGTAGCTATCACCTTCAAATTGCTCTTCAAATTGCTCTTCAAATTGGTGATAGGAACGTGATAGGGCCGTGGCTATCACGTTCCCGTCGCAAGTAACTATAACTTCAGAGTTACCAATAATAGTCGCCGGGTGGTACCAACGACTAAAAATGCTGCTTGGGCTGCCACATTGATTTATATAACTTCGAATCAATTAACATCGCTCTGGCTCTATCAAGAATTGTCCTTCCCATCCTTTCACTTAAACCATTATTCTGTGGAATATGAGGAATATTCAGTTCCCTTTTTCACAAACCATTTCTTAATTTCATCCGTTGAATATTCAGTTCTATAGTCACATCTAAATGAACAGATATTTGTAGAGAATCTACTCCAAGCCATTACCTCATTGATTTTTGAATATCGAGTCTTAGACTCGAGAGGAAATGCTACAACAAAATGACTCCAATCGTCATTTATGGGAACAAATACCGTTTGTTATTGTACGCTATAGGTGGAATTGGACCGATCAAATCACTATGTACCTTTTATAAAGTTCTTTTTGTCCTAATTCTACTGTCATTATGGAAAAGTTTAGTTTATTTCCCTTGATGCAACTTTCACAAGGTTGTAATTGTTGAATTATATCAGTTAGTCCCATGGATGTGGGTTTTTGAACCTGTGCAGGTGACAAGAGCAACATCGAAAATAATTGCTTTTTAATGACACTATACGATGTACTTGTGCTTATGTGCATATATTCCGGTCGCATACGTTGGCCGTCACACGTCAACGCATGAAAATGGCTCCGTCAGATTCAACTAAAAAAGTCCTTGAAGAATTTATCGAAATATACTTATAGAACTTGAGGTGAAATAATTGCTGCAAATTTTAGGTCCTCATAACTTCTGTCTGTTGCGAGAAATCTTAAAATAACTCTTAAATTCTCGTGCGGAGAAATACTTTTTCTCATAACTGTATCTTATTTTTATCATAGGAGTAACCATTGTAAGTAATCTTAGGTATATTTTCTTGTTCATTCTGAGATAATTTTTAAAATCTTCAGAATTTAAATTAATTTAATATGTTGACGTGATATAAGTTCTCCTTTTCAATAGCCAATACTTACACCATTTCTTTCGCAGTCTTTTCATTGTTTTTACCCCGAGGCGAAGCTAAAGGGGTTATAGTCTCACGACAAAAAGTTTGTAACTGGCCCGATTTTAAAAATTCCAACGGATATCGATAAAACACATATGATTTCATTAGGGAATTTGAATTACCACTTCTTCCCAACGAAGATTAAAAAAATATAGCGTTTTTACCCCGAGGCTAAATTCTCACTACAAAAAGTTGGGATCTGGTCCGATTTTAAAAATTCCAACGGATATCGATAAAATACATATGATTTCATAAGAGAAGTTTTGTTCCCAATTTTTCCCAACGAAGAATAAAAAATTAGAGCGTTTTTTAGATAGGCATTACGACATGCGCAAGCGCCAAGGTCGATACGTACGAAGTCCTACAAAACATGCGTCGAAGTGCTCTGTGTGCCACGGTAACCAAGCGACGTTGAAAGCTTGATTCTGCGTCTGTGTCTGCTTCCCATCCATAGAGATATCTTATCAATTTGATTCATAATTTGAAGCAAAATGAGCCGGGATAGGATATTCAAATTCGACAGTCAAACAATGAATTTTTTTGCTAAATTTTCACGGATTTTATTCGTAATATCGACTTATTAATACATTTATTGCAATTTTCCTTCATTTCAATCGACTTTCATTGTTATTTAATTTATATGATAGGTACATTCAAAAAATATTGACGACATGCACATGCGCCGAGGGGTTTTTTCATTCCTAGTGCTACGCAGTAGGGTGTCCTTCATTTTTGTATATTTTTTCTTCAAAATAAACGCAAGGCCTATCAATTTCAGTGTGTCATCGTCGCATAACATCGCGAAAGGAAATGAAGCAGGTAAACCTGCACAGGTAACATATCCGGTAGACCGTAGCATATATGGCGTACATTAGACGATGCCAAAGTTCAGTGATATCAATAGCAACATGAGCACTAGCAACATAATCAGAAGTAATTTAAAATGGCACTCTATAAACATTACTTTCCCTAGTTCCTTCCGCAAGTTTAATCCCGTCCTTTACTATATAACCTTTTACTTCAATTGTTACAGAATACCTCTTCCTATCTTATTCCGATAAAGACACTAAAATGAACTGCAGATCATTTTTATCCACTGAAAAAATTATGTTTAAGACAGACTGAGTGTTTTGTTCCATCAACAATAGATTCAACTAATACATCTCCTTTTTCTTTCACAATTAGTTAAGTACCTCGCTTATTCATATTTATTTCAATGGGGTTTTAGAAAACGTCTCTATTTAATACGGTTCCACACATTCATTCACTATTTCGCATGCAGCAGTTTTGTTCGTTTTGCTAATATTTTCTACATTCCTTAAAATACTATATGGTACTTTCTCCTTAGATTCTTCTTTCTGATTAGTATAATGTACCATTTGTTCATTTCTTTTATTCTGATCTCTTTTCTATTTCCGTAACTATTTGCTTTCCAAAATTTTAGTTTTCGACATTGATCCTTCTTATGTCTTATTATTCCACAGTTGTGACATGCAAGTTTGATTTTTTTAATTTCTTTGATTTGTTCCGTATTTTGTTGTATCACCTGCAAAAGCCATTGAAATGGGTGTTTAGATACTTTACCATTCCTATCATTTTTTTAACAAAACTAAATTTGAATTTACTACGTTTATTATCACAAAATATTTTGAAAAATATAACACTGCGAATGCAATTTCGGTCACTAGACCATCATCGGGCAGATTGAGTTAAGAACTTTCTTCACTCAATCTGCCCGATGATGGTCTAGTGACCGAAATTGCAATCGCAGTGTTATATTTTTCAAAATATTTTCTGATAATAAACGTAGTAAATTCAAATTTAGTTTTGTTAATCATGTTAAATTATCACGTAGTAACGACGGATTCCATCAACTATTTATCATTTTTTTTGCTTCTTCTTCCAATCTAACTTTTACGAATTCCATAGTGAGTTTTTCTGATGCTAATGTTTCTAACCTGGACACCACAGAATCAAATTCCTCTGGTATAGCACAAAGTAAGCTACATACTGCACTTGTTTCATCAATTGTTTCACCAGCATTCCTGAATTCTCAAATAAGTTTGTCAAATTTCAAAGTAAATTCAGAAAAAATTTTTCATTCGGTTTAAATTTTATTTGTACTAGGTACTTAGTTTGTTTCTAAGCATTAATCTATTTGATATTCCCTTGTTTTTTTTTCATACATCAAATGCTGTATCTTTTCTCTTTTACTAATTCCACCATTGAATCATCAATTCGTTGTATAATTGCATTTTTACATTCTTCATTTTGACGTATGACATTTGAACTTAATTTTTCCTTACTTAGTTTCGTTTGTTCATTATCCTCTGGTCCTTCCTTTTATGGTATCAATAATTGCGACAAAGTAGTTTTTACATGGTCCAAAAGTTCCCGTTCAACAAAATAATTTTCCACGCTATATTTCATCAAATTTTCGATCATCAAACAATGCAATTCGATATTTTGCATTATCATCTTCCATTTTCCAAGATTCTTCTTTCTGATTAGTATAATTTACTATTTGTTTATTTCTTTCATTCTTTCCCAAAATATCTTATTATTTCACAGTTGTGACATGCAAGTTTGATTCTCTTTATTTCTTTGATTTGTTCCCCAAGTATTTCCATATTTTCTTGTAGTACCTGCAGAAGCCATTGAAATGGGTTGCTTAGATACTTTACCATTCCATCATTTTTTTTTTGCTTCTTCCAGTCTAACTTTTACAGATTTCATAGTGACTGTTTCTAACCTAGACACCAAAAAATCAAATTCATCTGGTATAGCACAAAGATATTATTAATCGTTACTAAACAAAATTGTCCACACATTTTTTCCAAAGTAAAATTAACTCAACTGTTGACAGTTGTATCGGCACATGTTATAGTTATTAACGTAACAAGGCCGATATGTAGCAAATAACGGATGAGGTTGGATATTGTGATCCGAGGCGCAGCCGAGGATTATAACTAACCGAATCCGTTATATGCGTATCGGCCGTGTGTCGTTAAAAATTTTTCGTAATCCCGTTGAAAGATTATATTTTGATTTCGAAGAAAAAAAAACCCTGTACCTCGCAATTTTCAAGAAAAATCCCAACGTCGTGCACTCTGTTCTCATGGAACAGTTTGACAGTTTTATAAACAACGTCAGTTTTTTGTGTTCTCAAGTTCGCTTTAACGACGACCATGGATGAAATTGATGAACAAAATCAAATTCCTTCAGAAATATTGGGAGAATCATGTGTAGTGCAGCGAGTGTTGATCAACTGCCGAAAATAACTCAAGAGCGATATCAAGAAGAATATGAAAATTTTGAAATGTGGCGTAAAAGCAAGAATGTAAAGGTGGTTAATGAAGATGTATTATTAGCCTATGAGAAATGAAAATCAGAGGTTTATTCTCCCAACTCGCTGTGGACCAAGATTTCAATGTTGTTATTGTAAGCAGAATGATGTTTTGAAATAAATATTTGAACAAGTGATTTCTTAACGGCCGCCGGCCGTTATGAAATTATAACGGCCGCGGCCGGCGGCCGTTAACACTGACTTTTCAATTGTCATCTGAATACCGTTAAATCAAAATAACAGTATATATAACATCAGATTAGTTCTTAACATGAACCACTCTCTGTTACCACATTAAGAGTATTGAATAAAAATTTGTTTTTCATAATAAAACACCACTAACTATAATCAAACTTAAGTTGTATCAATTAATTAATATTCAAAAACAAAACTTTTACATTTCTCGTCAACCATTTTGTGTATAATTATTTTATGACATTCTGTCGAATAAGAAATTTCACTGAATGGCGTTTCCATTTTATTCATTCCATCATTAAAATATTAAAAATGCCTAGATATTGCGACAAATTCAACAAAGTTTTCGCTTGCAGAGAACGACTGAAACAGCAGGCTCATTTATGTTTCTTTTCAACACATGCACAGCATCCCATGATTAAGTGCACAGATAGTGTATAATGGTGTAGTACTCGGCCGAAGTATGTTTCGTAACACATTCGTTTCCATTACAGTGACTGTTCACGGAATGGCGAATATAAGCTGCTTCAGCGTTTTAATGAACCAAAATCTCGAACATATTTCATTCTCCAAGTGAAAAATTCTCTTGCGGCTATAGCGACAGATAAAAGGAGTCATTTGCGTGAATAACTCTTTCCGAATAGAATTTAATTATTCCGAAGGAGCAACGGAAAAACATTGAAACATAATTTTACCATCACATGATCATATTCGATGTGTTTCGTTTCTCCCTATCTTTCATTTTATATCAGTCTTTTTTTTTCGAACTACTATTTACGTAATTAAAGTAATGTCCATATTCAATTTTTTACTCTTATTTTTTGTGTCAATTAATTGACCATGAAAATGAAGCCCTGTCAAACCGTTGTTTTTAGTCCATTTGTTCAAATTTGTACTTTCGTCGGTTGCTTTCTGCTTTTAACTCGGAATCAGTCTAGCAAGGGGAAAATCATCACATTCAACGCTAAGTAATCGTAGTTCAGAATTGCGAAAACAGTTAGAAATAGTTGCCTCAGTTACTCAGAAGTTGACATCATAGTAATGTTTTCTTCTGAGTGAATAACCATGGCGTTAATACATTTTATCTACAACCGTGCGTAAATTATGTTTTTACACACCCATATTAGTGCGGTAACTATTACCGTAACGCACTGGTGCGGTAGAAATCAGTTTAACGCACTAGTGCGGTAAAAATCATTTTAACGCACTAGTGCGGTAAAAAATTATTAAACAAATTTCTGTTGAATTTTTATTGAAATGATTTTTATCTACAACCGTGCGTAAATTATGTTATTACACACCCATATTAGTGCGGTAACTATTACTTTAACGCACTAGTGCGGTAAAAATCATTTTAACGCACTAATGCGGTAAAAAATTATTAAACAAATTATGAAATCTCCATATTTTCGATTGACATTTTGACTGACAACTTCAATGTGGCGTTGCTTTTTTTTGTCGCTATGACATCCTAATTTTCATAACAATAAAAAAAGTTAAAACATTGCTGGTGACCAAATTGGGTAATTTTAGACTATAATTAATTTGTATTTAATCAAAACGAACGGTTGTAGATAAAATAGTATACATAACTCGCGTGGTACAGGTTTTTAGCACACTTAAGTGAATGAAAAGACTCGCCTGCGGCTCGTTTTTCAAACTTCACTTAGCGTGTGCTAAAAACCTAGTTACCACACTTATTATGTAATATACTATTATCTACTCCTATTGAATAATATATTCATTATTCAACTGCGTTTTAGCAATTAATAGTATCTATTACCAAACAGCGTGAGTAATAATAACTCACTGCTATAACTCACTATATAGTCTACTAAGATCCCAAGTGAGATGGACACTCATTTGCTAATGTCACTTGAATAATTCTGACGTTTTCAAATTAAGTTAATACTACCTAATTATTGTGAATTTTTAGTTGTATCTTAGTATTTATTGTTATAGTCGTAGATAAAGTATAGTATTCAACTTGCGGTAATGGTCATAACTCACTTGATGAATTACAGTACTCGCTTGCAGCTCGTGCTGCAAACTTCATCTACGTGAGTTATGACCTACATTACCGCTCGTTGAATAATATACTATTATTATAAGTTGTTGCCGAAAGTGATACTTCAAACAGCATTTATATTGAATAGTTTGGGGTCTATCGGACTGTGCGTAGGAATCACTGGATTCTTCTACAGGAAAAATCTAACAAGATATGGTTGGCTATAGCCGATAGTTCATTATTGCCTGGTTCGTTGTAAAAGAAAAAATATATTACTTTTTATGTTCAGCCTGGACCGAAATATGAGGTTATTGGTCGTTCGCTAAAGCGGAGTTTGTCGGAACCTAAGTTGATTGTACATACATTTTTTTGAGGTACATTTTTGTTTCTGTAGCGGTCCCCATCAGATCAAATTGATTTAAATTTGGCAATTGGAGTTGCCCTTAAAGAATATTTGGGTCATTTTGGCATCTTCATACTTTGGGAAGGAGGTTGTGGTGGGAAGGTGAATGTGGAAATCCATTATGATCAACATATACGAAATTCAGCTTTGTATGGTTTTTTAGTGAGTCTACGGAACTTGAAAAAATATATCGGTTTTTGAAGAATTTCTGCACCCCCGAACCCCTCCAAATTAATTTTATTCTCCAACCGCCGCCATTTTTTGTGGTTGTTTTGGTAACCCTCACAGCTTCTGTAGATCGACTTGGGGGTTGAAAATTTATATGACTTGAGTCATAATCGACGGCAATCAATGTGATGAAAATTCGTACATTTTCGGAAGAGTGGGTGCTCAACTTCGGACAGTTTTAGAATTAATTAATTTACTCTCAAGAGCGATTTTCTCGAATTCCTTATATATGTTTATGTGTCATGAACATCTCGTGTATCTATTTGAATTATTGACTTTTTCGAAAATTCTCCATTCATTCTTTCAGACATCTCTCATGTTTCTGGTACTTCAAGTGCCACCCGATTCTTATCCTCCTTCTGAATATTTACTGCGAAAGCAGTCCAGAAGTCTAGACGAAAATCCAGAACGATTCTATTCATTTCGCATCAGAGGGATTGGAATTCTCAGCCGGCGACAAAGGAACGTGTTTATCGAGCCGTTCGCAAATATGAAAAACTTTCATTGGAAAACTCTTGAAAATAATGTGCTCCGATGTTCGAAACACTAAGAGAAAATATTGAAAGAACGGATTTCGATAATTAGCCAATCTGAAGTATATGAAATATGAATTTGTAGCGGGTATCTTGAAAATATTCATGTTCTATATATATTGTGTCTTCCTACATATCTCTAGATTATGTTGATTTTCAATGTACGACTAATTTATATTACTCGATGAAAATTTCGAATATCTTCCTATGAAAACAAAATATTATAATTATTTTCTTTTTCGAGAAGACAAAACAGAAAATCTTTCGAATCGTTTATAATTTTTCTTATCATATACTTATATATATATATATATATATATATATATATATATATATATATATATATATATATATATATATGTATATGTATATTTATATGTCTATATATATATACATATAAATATACATATATATATATATATATATATATATATATATATATATATATATATATATATATATATATACTATATATATATATATATATATATATATATATATATATATATATATATATATATATATATATATATATATATATATATATATATATATATACTAGCTGACCCATCAAACGTTGTTCTGCCATATAAATTATTTTTATCTATCTATCTATCTGCATATCTATCAATCTATGTGAACCGGCAAACGTTGTTCTGCCATATAAATTATTTGTATCTATCTATCTTTCTAGATAGTTATCTATCTTTCTATCTATCATCTATTTAACAATCAATCTATCATTATATCTATCTATCAACCTATCTGACCCGGCAAACGTTGTTTAAATTATTAAAATGGCTATTGAAAAATATGGGTTGTTGATAGAAAGGTGAAAATTTAGAGTTGTATGTATTTTTTAATGAAACATCATAAAAAAATAAAAATAAAATTTGTCCAAAAAATTAATAAAAATATTTGGGGTGGAACACCCTAATCACTTAGGGGTATGAAAAATATATTACGACCTATTCTCAGACCGACTATTGTTATTTTCGATTGCCATCTTGCAATCTATTGTGGATATATTGTTTTTATTCTAAGTCATGACAAAATAAAAATAAAAATCTTGCCAAAAAAATTATGGTTTATAATCAACAAATGAAAATAGGGGTTGATCGTAGAGGGGTGAAAATTTAGGGTTGTATGTATTTTTGAATGCCGTATCATAAAAAAAATAGAACAAAATATTTTGTCTGAAAAATAAAAACTTAAATTGATCATAAGTTGATCCCCCTCAACATTTAGGGGGATGAAAAATAGATATTGTTCGATTCTCAGACATAACCGACATGCACACACAAATTTCATGAGAATCGGTCGAGCCATTTCGGAGGAATTTAACAAATAAAAAATAGGGGTTGATCGTAGACGGGTAAAAATTTGGGGTTGTATGTATTTTTGAATGCTGTATCATCAAAAAAATAGAACAGAAAATCTTGTCTGAAAAATTAAAAATGAAAATCAAGGGGTGGACCACTCTTAACATTTAGGGGGATGAAAAATAGATGTTGGCCGATTCTCAGACCTACCCGATATGCACCCAAAATTTCATGAGAATCGGTCCAGCCATTTCGGAGGAGTTTAACTTCTAACACCGTGACACGAGAATTTTATATATTAGATATATATGTATCTATGTAAATATAACATATATAAATATACACGTTCCTTTGCCGCCGGCTGAGAATTCCAATTCCTCTGATGTGAAATGAAAAGAATCTATCTGGATTTTCGTCTAGACTTCTGGACTGCTTCCGCAATAAATATTCAGAAAGAGGATAAGAATCGGTTGCACTTGAAGTACCAAAAACATGAGAGATGTCTGAAAGAATTTAATATGGTGAATTTTCTTAAACGTCAATAATTGAAATAGATACAAGGATTTCATAACCCATAAACATCATATATACATTAGGAATTCGTATACATATATATATATATATATATATATATATATATATATATATATATATATATATATATATATATATATATATATATATATACAAATAAACAGCTCCTTTATTACCTATCTTCATCCAGTATATCAATTCATGACTTTATTGGCTGTTATAGGTGTGTATTGAAATTGAAATAAAACAAAATAGTTTGGACGTTTCGGAGGTCTTTCCTCCTTCTTCAGCATTAAGAGAATTTATACATTGTCTTCTATATCTCTATGTTTAATATATTAAAATGATAAAATGACATTCATTCAAAAAACAAATTTTGCATTGAAACTGGAGTTTGTTTTTTGAGTGAATGTCATTTCATCATTTTATTATATTAAACGTAGAGATATAGAAGACAATATATAAATTCTTTTAATGCTGAAGAAGGAGGAAAGACCTCCGAAACGTCCAAACTATTTTGTTTTATTTCAATTTCAATACACACACATATATCAGCCTATAAATTCATAAATAGATATATATATATATATATATATATATATATATATATATATATATATATATATGTATGTATGTATATGTATGTATCTATATACATTCTAGCTTTTTTAGTTTCAAATATGTTTGTATGTTTTATATATTTACCTAGATATTAGGTACATACATACAATTTGTAGTAATATGTATAGATGAATTATCTATTAGTTAATAAATACTTTTATGTGTGTTTATTTATCAAAAAAGTGTTTCAGAAGACGGTTTAAGTAAAACATCATGTTTTTTTTAATGAAATTCAGTCCTCGTTTATAACGGCCACTCGCTTATAGCGAACACTTTCTAGTTCCCTTGAGGGTTCGTTATATCCGAGTTTGACTGTGTGTATATATATATATATATATATATTTATTCAAATTGTTGTTGCCTGTGATCTATTTTTAATCTCTTGATAATTATTAGCAATAACAGGCTGGTTGAATCTTAAAAAACTCGATTTAATTGATAAATTGACGTTTCACTATGACATTCATAGTTATTCAAAATTTTTGAACAAAATTGAAAATTCTTTGACATTTATTGACTTGATAAAATTCAATAGAAAAGATTGATCTGTCTTGTTAAAAATTCTTTCAGTCTAATATTAACATTCAAAATTGTTTCATTAGAAGGCAAGGGAAACTACAGAAACCTTTACCTATGTAATGTTCGAAAATAATAATAATAGGGTACTATTTATTTAACAGAAAGAAATTAGTCACGGGAAAATATTAAAAAAGTAGAGTAGAATTATCGGTATAGAACGTTTATATGGAAGCAGCCGTTGACACGTGTTTCGGACTCTTTGGTCCTCATCAGAACGGCGTAGCTAAGTATTGGATTGAAAATTTGGAGATGAAAATAGTTTAATAAATAAAATCCTCTGTTATGGAAGAAAATCACTTATTTGTGGTTTATTGTTTGAACTCTCCGGTATGGGAGATTTGGTCAAACTTTGCCACGGAGGCGATTACCGGAGAGTTCAAACAATAAACCACAAATAAGTGATTTTCTTCCATAACAGAGGTTTTTATTTATTAAACTATTTTCATCTCCAAATTTTCAATCCAATACTTAGCTACGCCGTTCTGATGAGGACCAAAGAGTCCGAAACACGTGTCAACGGCTGCTTCCATATAAACGTTCTATACCGATAATTCTACTCTACTTTTTTAATATTTTCCCGTGACTAATTTCTTTCTGTTAAATAAATAGTACCCTATTATTATTATTTTCGAACATTACATAGGTAAAGGTTTCTGTAGTTTCCTTTGCCTTCTAATGAAACAATTTTGAATGTTAATATTAGACTGAAAGAATTTTTAACAAGACAGATCAATCTTTTCTATTGAATTTTATCAAGTCAATAAATGTCAAAGAATTTTAAATTTTGTTCAAAAACTTTGAATAACTATGAATGTCATAGTGAAACGTCAATTTATCAATTAAATCGAGTTTTTTAAGATTCAACCAGCCTGTTATTGCTAATAATTATCAAGAGATTATATATATATATATATATATATATATATATATATATATATATATATATATATATATATATATATATATATATATATATATATATATATATATATAAAAGCTGTCAGGACACGCGTGGCTCAAATTTTAATACAAAATGGCGAATGCGCTACTTCAGCAGAATTATATGCGAAAACATCTTAGGGTTTGGCGCTCTCATATAAATATACAAGTATTCTTTTCTATATGTATATAGGATATTGTATATATATATATATTTATATATATATATTTATATATATATATATATATATATATATATATATATATATATATATATATACAGACGTACAGCAGCACTTGAAAATGCCAAATGAGATTTTGGCGAAACGTCGTGGAACAAACGGTGCTTCTCAACGCCAACAAAACTTTTGAAAATATCGGATTGAACCCCGGAATCTTCCTCAGATTCATTCCACCATCAGCAAAAACAATCGATATATCACTATATATATATATATATATATATATATATATATATATATATATATATATATATATATATATATATACACTGCACATTTATTATTTTTTGACATTTTTGTGTTTTCATAGGTGGAGGAGATCCGGGACATGATAGACAAAATTCAGGCTAATGTGGAGGAAGTCAAGAAAAAACATAGTTCCATCCTCTCAGCACCCCAGAGCGATGAAAGTAAGTCGTCTTCTCTGTTTATAGTTTCGTGTATAAAGACGTGCTATTTTTCAGCCTTTACTCAAGGGATAACTGAAAAATTTAATCATATTTTTAGATTCATTCGGTTTTTAGTCATAGCCTTGAACTCTGAAAAGGCAAGAAGTTTGTTCAGGGACCGATACATGTTGACCGTCAACTGTATGTTTTGAACTCAGTTTTCTTATTGTCCAAGATTTTCCGACATGAATGTCTCGTTTACGGCCGAGTTTACGATGTAAAATGATGGGCTAGATTGAGTATCAATTATTTTTCTGGATTCAACTTTTATGAGAATCTTTGCTGCAAGGATAATAAGACGTTTTATGGTTTACGTCTAGTTCACTTTATTTTTATTATGGAAGCGGTTAAGTATTCTCCTTCTTATACATCTTGTTTTTCTTCAAGGTTGCAAGAATATAATTAATTGTCTTAAATTATTACCAGTGTAAGAGAATTTGTCGGATTTCACCTATATAGTAGTGAAGTAAATATAATTGCTACATTTGAAAATTCATTCGTATAAAAGAGGCCCAAATTCAATTTTCGTGCAACACTGCCGACATATAGGTCGGAATATTGTTATGTGCTACAGTAAAAAAATGGTTTTGAACTAAAATTTTGTTCATGAGTTTAAAATTCTCTGAAGCAGATCGTACGCTATTAGTGTAATAGGTATTCGTGAAAATAACACAGAAATATTTCATAATACAGTATCTTAGAGCGAGAAAATTAATCTCCACATGAAGAGGTTGTATTGTGGTAAAATGGATTGAACAACTTATCAAAGCATACAAATAAAAATGCTGGTCATCATATTGATATTCACATGTAAGCCTTAGAAACCGTATAAGTAATATACTTTTTCTTCAAACGTCATATAAGTGATAACTTTTGTGACGTTCCTCAATGACATTAAGTGTGATTTATATGACTAGGAGTATAAGTACTTATACTCCTAAGCGTATAAACACATTATAGTACTATGAACTTATTCACAATGGTATTTATTATTTATTCGTAATATTTATAGTAAAAGTACAATTATGAAGATTTGCATCATTTAAGAATCCTCCACTTCTTGCAATATCAGTACTATTTATAACAACTTTTCCAGAGTGAACGGCATTTACAAATCCATTACTTGTATCGGGTTCATTAAATGAAGATTGTTCGAGATTTTCCGCGGAGCTAGGTTGAAGAATTCTCTTAGCAATTTTGGTTTTACTTTGCTCAGAGTCTTCGATGTACCCTTCGGCAACTGCATCAGATTTCCAACCCCCATGCCTTTTCAGCGTAGTGATATCCACCCCACTATCAACAAGCATTGTTGCGGAAGTTCTTCTTAAGCAATGCCCTGTATATTCTTTCCAATTTGGAATCTTCAGATACAATTCCACGTCTTTCGCTACACTACCAATTTTATGGATACCCATAACAGCTTTATAACATTTCCCATTTTGATATTTCAAAAAAAAACGTCGTTCCCTAAAATCGGCAGGGCGCAAATTAACGTACTTTCTATATTTGCTCAGATATTCATCACCCAGGACGTTGAAGGTTCTACTCTTATTAGTTTTAGTGTTGGGAATGTTTATTAGCAGCAAAGAACCCATATCTTCAAGATCATCAACTGTCATATTCACTAGTTCATCGCAACGACATGCCCCAGATATTCCAAATATCAAAACTACCTAAAAAATTAAGTGTTGGTTAGCACAATGTGAAACAAACAAAATGTAATTTTATTACCTTCATCGCCAAATACTTTTCATCTGGGGCTTCAGACAAAAATTTGCTGAACTGTTCCCTTGACAACACTCTCAATTTCTTTGGCTTATAACCTTCTCCTTGCTTTTTTAAAAATGCACGCAAATTGTTGTATTTTTCAATGGTCACATTATGCTTCAAATTTAACACAGACCTTATCATTGAATAATGAGCCCACAAACTAGAACTCTTCATTTTCAGTGCCATTTCGGTAAAATATGCCAACAAAACGTTCTCAGAGTATTGCACTACTTTTTTTCCATTGCACCATTTGTTGAACTTAACAAACGCAGCTTCATATACTGCAGCAGATTTCGTCGGCAGCAAGTTTTGTATAGCTATTCTAGCTGCCTCTACCACCTCGGGAGGATCATTACACATTTCTAAACTCATTTTCTTCACCGAATTTGAAATATTTGTTTTAATGGATGTCAAACAAGTACGTATCCATGACAACGATACGAAAAAGGCAATATACAGTGAAATAAGTTAAAGATTCAATCTTGTTATCTTTATTAAAAAATTCGTTTCCTTTTATTGTTTTATTTCGAATGAAATTATGCACGTTTGAAGAAAAAATAGTATATGATATTCGGAGAATAAGATACTTTATGTGCTTCGCATGGATTGTCTGACTCACTACGTTCGTCAAACAAACTTTCCACGCTCAGCACATAAAGTATCACTTATTCTCCTAATATCATAATATACTATGAATGATACCACTGACTTTCGACAGTATCATAATCTAACTTCTGACAACCTTTAGATTCCATTATATTCTATTTAGTTATTTGCATGATCATTATAATGCATAATGCTCCAATTTTATTTGCCAAAAATCACATTTTTACAATATAAAAGGCGAATATCAATACTGCTTTCTTTCCATTACAATCGCGAGTAGGTCCAGTCGGTGCGGGACGCGCGTTCGCGCTTTATAGGACAAGCTACACAGATTTTTTCACGTAAAAGGTGTTAGAAGAAAACCAGCTGCGCCATTGTTTGTAAAATAGTTGCATATGATATAGTGATATGTTTTTTACTCGACTTTATTATTTATAACTTAGTTATTAACAATTTTATGCAAAAAATCGCGGTTTTTTCTGTTTCTTGTTTATAAAAATGAAACTATCAGAGTAATCGTGATGATGTCAATAGATTAATTGTAGAAAATGAAAAGACGAAGAAAATGAGAGGTCGGATGACTCAGTCATACCCTTGATACAAGAGAAAATGGGAGAAAACCGGCAAAAATGCAGTTTCTTCAAAAATTTATAACTCGGTTACTTTTTGAGTTCTAGCGTAGATCCTGCGGTAAGTATCAGTTATTGATATAAACTTTATTTGTGGGAAGAGCAGGAACTGTCCGATGCATAGTTTTCGATCTGTGGCCATTGGAATATTTCACTATGCAAATTTCCAGCAGACCTGAATGCGACAGGTATGGTCTGATTTCAATTTGCAAAAAAATTTTGAAAGTCGAATTCTCATAGTTCAAAACGTTCATTCTCGTCTTACATGAAAACGCTGAGAAATATGGTAAAAATAAAGCTGAACATGACGAAAAACAGCCGAGAAATTACTGTCATGTTCAAAATGCCGACGCTTTCGAATGTCATGCTTCTCCTTGCCCCACTCTTCAACTATTCTCACGCGCTCGGCCCTTTTTCGTCATGTTCAGCTTTATTTTTGACATATTTCTCAGCGTTTTCATGTAAAACCAAGATGAACGTTTTGAACTATGAGAATTTCACTTCCAAAATCTTTTTTGTAAATTGAAATCGCACCATACCTGTCGCATTCAGGTCTGCTGGAAAATTGCATAGTAAAATAGTCAAATGGCCACAGATCAAAACCTATGCATTGGACAGTTCCTGCTCTCCGCATAAATAAAGTTTATATCACTAATTTCTACTTACCGGAGCATCTACGCTACAACTCAGAAAATAACCGAGTTATGAGATTTTGAAAAAACTGCATTTTGGCCGGTTTTTTCCGATTTTCTCTCAAACTAAGGGTCTCATCAAGTCGTCCCACCTCTCATTTTCTTCTTCTTTTCATTTTCTACATTAGTCTATTCACACCATCACGATTACTCTGATAGTTTCAATTTTATGAGCAAAAACCTAAAGAAACGCGATTTTTTCCATAAAATTGTTAATAACAAAGTTATAAATAATAAAGTCGAGTGAGAAACATATAAATATATCATATGGAACTATTTTACGAACAATGGCGGAGCTGGCTTTCTTCTAACACTTTTTACACAAAATGCTCACTCTAAATCTCTGTAGCTTGGCCTATTAGGCAAACTAGTGGCTGGAACCGGAGGCTACATTCACACAAAAATCTTTTAGTTCTTACTTTACTGTAAATTTTGAGTCTATAACTTTTGAAAAAAGACAATGATTTTCGAATAAGTGTTTCAGTAAAATGGTTCAACTTTTTTTGTAGATATCGCAAAGCGACGAATAAAAATGGAACCTCTCCACCGAAAATTCTAGTGTCAGGTATACGTTCGATCAAATTGATTTTCGCAACTCTTGAAAAATCGGGGAAAATTATGTACCGTCTGTGGTTTAAAACAAATTGAATGCGCGCGCCAGAGACGGTCTTTGCTGGCGCTTCTGTGACGTCATCACGTGCGGCCGCAGGATGCAAATTGTCACTTATAATTACGCGAGAGCTTTATCTGTAGGCGAGAACTTGACTTTTCAATGAGAATTTCCTTGCTTAGCAAATTAACTGCCTCTAGAAAAATTACTAGTAATTTTTGGCAGTTTTTCGGGGAAACTCGATATATAAATGTTTAGTTTATTACTATCACAATATGCTTAAGTGTATTGCGATTCAATTAGTGCATATCAAATAATCATATTCGTTAATTAAGGAGTCACTCATTATAATATTAGTGCAGCGCCTGGGGCGCTCAAAACATGAAAACCTCGGATTTCAGTTATAGTGAATGAAATTTAAAAATAAAAACGGAAATGTTTAGTTAATCATTTATATAAAAAAGTTTACCTATTAAAAAATTGTGATCTTAATTTTTTTTTAAATTGTTGATGATTGAGCGCGCGCTCTAGGTAAAAAGATGCCATTGGTGATATTTTTCAGCAAATTCATACAAATTAATATATTAATATATTTATATAGGTATAATAATCGGGAATTAGAAGTTAATCAGGAAAAATGTTATAAAAAAGATTATTGTAAATAAAATATTTGTTTATTTAAATAATTTACAATTTCATAAATATTCAATGTTTTCTTCAACTTCATCAATTTGAATCACATTCGCTGCACTGTAGACATGCTACACTACAGTATAATCCACTCTTCCGACGACCACAAGCAGCCTAACATTGCTTTCTGCAATTACAGAATAACATTCGCAATAGATGATCCGGTGCTGCTAATTCATTCATGGTTATTGGGATGAACATGTTATTGAAATGCAACCATCCCCAATTCTCAATATTTTGTCATTTCCTAGCCACATCTGGATTTTTAGGTAGACTCTTTCTAGGTGTTCAAATGCTGCATCAGTAGTGGGAGGTAATGATGATAAAATAACACTACTTGTATTATTAGTCGTTGCCTTTATGAAACTTGAACCTCAGCGTATTTTAATCTTTTCTTTCTGCCGGAGCTCCATATGAAGCCAAAATACATGCTACACCCGCTTGAAGAATTTTCAATTGTCCAGTATTAATAAATTTCGTGATATTCGGTTAAATTTCTGATAACTTATTCATTATATCTGATTATTATTTTTGAAAAACCTGTACCCCCAGAAGATGGATATATTTAAAGAACGATATTCCCTTTTTTAATGAACTCAGATTCAGATGGGTCTTCAAACGTTTGATAGATCGTCGAGATTGTATACTATCATATGGTGTAACTATTTCAATCCTTACCATATAATGAAACGTTCCTTTACATCAGAGGTTCCCAAACTTTTTTTTCTCATAGACCACTTTGAAAATTTTGCTGGTTCCGGTGGACCCCGTGCAGCTACATTTCCACCATATTCCCAAAACCCGACAAAAAATGTGAATATTAGATCTTACTATGGAAATTTGCTTTGGGTCTGAGTTCCAACCAAGAATTAACAGTTTTCGAGATAGACGTGAGAATTTATTGGTTAATTAGTTAATTGATTGTGCTGTGAGAGGATGTCAAAAAAAGCAAAGTTGGATGGAATCACTTTTTTGAAATCTCAAAGCACAAGAAACCAATGAATTCTCAATTATCTTATTCAGAAAATTCCCAAACCATCCTCTCCCCCTGCGGAGTGGTAAAAATAAAAACTGAAATTATATATTTTCTTGTTTTGTATTTATTCAAATATGTGATTAATACACTATTATTTATTAATGTTATCATATTACATTGTAAGGTTTACATTACATTGTAATATGATAACAGTCATGATACAATTAAAATTAAATATTAATAACGTAACGTTACTTCTACAATGACAATCACAAAATAGCCATAATTTTAATGAGAGGGATATACTTGATGGATTGACAGCAAATTATTAATATCTGGCTTCAGTTTTGTTAGAAATAACCGCAAATCTGCTACTTTTTGGGTTAAAAGGTTGGTAACGACACTATAACTTTTTTCGATGAGATATGAGCAAGAAAACGCTATCAAAAGCTTTTTCTCAATTATTCACAGTCCAGTATATTTTTCGGGCATTTCTACCTGCAGGCAAAATGTTTGATACCATTCTTCAAATTTCGCCTTCAGCACTATTAGTGCTAAGCTCGAGTAGCTTCTCTTGTAATATCATATTCTCCACTTCTGTTTCATCGAATGGATTCATGATCCATGGTGGTATTTACATCATCAGAATATCTTCAAAACTGATTTTGAAGTTATCATGCAGGGCAATTAAATGTTGAACGTATATCTGTATATTCTCATTAAGGCATTCTACCAGTTAAAAAGTACTCACTTTTTCCGATATTGGCAAACACTATCATCGATTCGCTTTACTTTTCTTTTCGAAATCCAGGAAACAAAAAAATAAGAAAGTGTATATTATGTTGTTATGATTGAAATGGAGTTTATATTATGTTATAATTTTTGTAAATTTTAGGCCTCAGTACCAGGAAACTGATTCGAGGTCAGAAATAAATAAACTTTGAAAGAAAAAAAAAAGAGTAACATTTATCCTTGGCATTCGTATGCCAAGGTATATTGGTAAAGAATCAAACAAGTTCATGCAAGATTGCAAGCACACACACCACAAGTCGTATTTCGTCCCTTTGCAAGTCTGAACAAAAGTTGTGGACGACGGAGAGCGATGCTTTGCAAGTGTCGACACGATGTACTGAATATGGAATATGCAAGTTTTTACATGTAACAGTCGCTGAACTACTTAAAATATTATCTGCATACATTGATAGGTGAAGTCAAGCCAACATTTCAGTTTTTCACTATCGAAACTGGATAAATTTTCGTGGACCCCCGCTTACGAATTGTGGACCCCCATATTTTTGTCACGCCAACTTAGACCCCCGTTGAGTCTCTCGTGGACCCCTGGGGGTCCACCTGGACCACTTTGGGAATCAATGCTTTACATCAATAGTGTTGATATTAAAATCAGCATTATCATGCACAAAGTATACAAAACTGCTAGGTTTTATTGTTGGTGGAGTGGAGCAAGAGTAGCTGAAGCTTCGAAAATGAAGTTTCATTTGGCTTCTTCTTATATATTTCAATATATTTTTTATTAATATACTTATGCCGACAACTTGTACGAGCATGAACAAATTCAGTTTGCAAGTAAGGTAACAATCCATCCTGTCGTTCGCTTGAAGCAATTCTCAACGTAGCTACTCCTCTACTTATTTTTATATCACCCAAATCTGAATTGACTTTAGAAGATGAACCCAATTTCTCGCCTATTATACAACTATGCATTTCAGTCATTGTTTGAAAGCTGTTGTAGAAAATAATTGAATAGTTTATTGCTTTTTATTTATTATTATAAAGTAGTTCAATAGGAGAATATCGTCTCTAGATTTTACTATTTTTAAAATTACACAATTTTCACTTCTAAACATACAAAATCTTTTTGTGAAATTACACGATTTTCCCAGAGAGTTTTCTTTCATGATTTATTATTTTCTATCCATAGAAAATTTCGTTAATTGCCGCCAAATTGACTTAGTTGAATTCAGTATTATGAGGCACATGGTTGCGGATCTCTGTTTCAATTTCTGCACTTAGAAATTAATCCAAGTCGATAAATTTTCACCCCTTGAATAGTTTTCTTACAATTCTTGCGAAAAGCTGTTCACGATTTGTTTGTCATGTTGGAGTAACTAAGAACCGCACTATCGTCGGCCATTAGCAACTCAGCTAGAACTATTAAAATTTAGTGACAAATAAACCACGGCTCCTGGAGTTTTAAGTGTGTGCATTACATTTTCGGCAGAATTTTTAACGAATATAAACTTTTCATTGTGCTAAGAAAATATATAATTCTTTTAGAATTTCCGGTTCAAGAATCGTAAAGCATATTTCCATCACTAGAATTCGATATTATTTTCAGAGTGTATTCTGCATTCATTAATTCATCTATCGATTCGAAATACCTTGCTTTCCTTTTCATAGCTCATTAATTCAACAATTCAGTACATTTCTTTGTTGTAAATGTCTGAGAGCATTAATATATATATTATGTACTGTACTTGTACAATTATGCAGATAGAGGCTTCTAAACCATTAAATATTTCATATTATGCTAGCTATAGCTATTCGTTGTCAAATCTGTGAACCAGAGTTGGTCTATTAGGTAACTGTAATGAATAAACTTTTTCAATTAAGTTAACGCGACTAAAGCCTAAGTAAAAATTGATGAAATTTTAATTACACTTACCACCCTCTGATGACTGATCAATATTGATATTCACCTGGTCCGCACAGGAATCTTCTCATGAATTCGATTATGTCGCATGAAATAATCCCGATGGCGTAATTGAAAAACAAGATTTCGGCGTTCACTCCAAGTAGAGTTTATAACTAGGTACGGGAGAAATTATTTCCTCGGTAAGTTTATCTCCAAAGACATAATAAGCTTTTCGTAGACTCTGAGAGATAAGGAAGGATGCGTGCTTTCTGGTTTAACAATCACCCATTACTACTTTTTCGTTGATATGCTCTTATATTTACTAACCTGGCGAATATTAAAGGTGATAATCGAAATTTGTTTTCGCTCAGCAATATGCTCGTTCAATTTAGCATACATGCCGTTTACTCCTCTACCGTACTCCACCTTCATCTCTCTATAATCTCGTAGACATATTTATGAGATGATTTAATTTTGTTACCTTTCATTCGAATTTGATTAGAAATTATAATTTTTTTTCTCTTTTCGGTGTATCTAATGAATCTTGAATTTCTTCAATCATACTTTGAGTGGTAGAACAAAACAATTGTTTGAATACTATCAGAACTCCACCTTGAGTTATTTTTCTAAATTTCATATCATTTTGTATTGTATTTTTGGAGGATGCGTTTATTGGAAGTTAATTAAGTCTTATTATCATTATTATATTGCATCGTACACTACGAAAGTTGAACATATGATGGGCATAGGTGTTAGAGAAGCTTCCGCATATTTTTATTCATTTCGTCTTCATTTAAAAAATATCAACAAAGGCTAGCAGTTTAGAAACATTTGAATTTTTTGTGCCAATACGGTTAGATTTTTAGATAAACAATATGTAGCAAATCATGCATATAATTCAACGGCGTTAAGAAAGATGACAAAGTGACTTTCGGTATAACCGGAAGTAGCATTGTGATTACTTTCAAAAAGATAGTTGACTATGGCCATGTGCCAAATTTCAAATCTCTAACTTTCAAGGTATCCAAATACGCTAGTTAAAAAAATTTTTCACTATATATATATATATATCTAATATATAAAATTCTCGTGTCGCAGTGTTAGAAGATAAACTCCTCCGAAATGGCTAATAGAGGGTTAATTTTTTTTTTCAGACAAAATTTTCTGTTCTATTTTTTTTATGATACAGCATTCAAAAATACATGCAACCCTAAATTTTCATTCCTCTACGATCAACCCCTAAACACCTCCAAAATGGCTCGACCGATTCTCATGAAATTTTGTGTGCATATCGGTTAGATCTGAGGATCGGCCAACATCTTTTTTTCATCCCCCTAAATGTTGAGGGTTAATATTTCATTTTATTTTTTAGACAAAATTTCTATTCTACATTATGATTATTATGATACAGCATTCAAAAATACATACAACCCTAAATTTTCAACCCTCTACGATCAACTCCTATTTTTTATTTGTTAATTATAAACATCAAATTTTTGGCAAGATGTTTATTTTTATTTTGTGATGTAATATGAATGAAAAAATTCATATTACTCTAAATTTTTTACCCTTCTACGATCAATCCCTACCTTTGCATCCCGATTTTAATTTTTTTAAATTTCATCCACAGGGTTGCAAGATGGCAATCGAAAATAACAATAGTCGATCTGACAATAGATCGTAATACCCCTTAGTGATAAGGGTGCTTCACCACAAACATTTTTATAAATTATTTGGACAAAATTTTTTATTTTTATTTTTTTATGTGTTGCATTAAAAAATACATACAACTCTGAATTTTCACCCTTCTGTCAACAACCCATATTTTTTAATAGCCATTTGAATAATTCAAACAACGTTTGCCGGGTCAGATAATGATAGATAGATAAATAACTATCTAGATAGATAGATAGATAGATAGATAGATAGATAGATAGATAGATAGATAGATAGATAGATAGATAGATAGAGATACTTACATCGGCAGATAGATGAATAGATAGATAAAAATAATTTATATGGCAGAACAACGTTTGCCGGGTTTATATATATATATATATATATATATATATATATATATATATATATATATATATATATATATATATATATATATATATATATATATATATAAATATATATATATATATATATATATAAATATATATATATAAATATATATATATATATATATATATATATATATATATATATATATATATATATATATATATATTTCATTTATGATGAACAAAACTAAATTTTAATTTACTACGTTTATTATCGCAAAATATTTTGAAAAATATAACACTGCGATTGCAATTTCGGTCACTAGACCATCAATGGCTTCACTTGCACTTTTTAAATAGTTGATGGAATCCGTCGTTATCACGTAGTAACGACGGATTCCATCAACTATTTATTTCATTTATATTCAAATTTCAAATACAGTTACTTGTTGGTTGTATGTTCGACCCTCGGGTTGATAACTGGCACAATTCTTAAATTTTCCGCTCTACCAATTATGCCTGAATTATCTTCATCATCAGAAACCAATCATCATCGCCATAATAACGGTCTCTCAAAAATCACTACCAGGAATTAAATACAAATAATGAAGTCCGGCTTGGAATATGTCCACAAACACGGCAGTACGCAAATATTTAACCAATGCTTGAATTACTTGAACGGGCTTTTATGGTTAAACTTAAAGTTCACCAATCAATACCTACCTATACAATCAAGAATTTATTGCACACGAACTGGCGGTTCAAAATAAAAGCATACAAGTGGGTCATGGAAATGCGGTATATACGTATTGAATTAACTAGTGAAAAAACAAGCAAAGCATGTGATCGTGGAAACCATTTTTCAGTTCATCGAACTTTGACCAATTAGTGAATGCGTACCATGTTTTCAGCAGCCAGATTTCCATATACAATATTTAGAAGATCAAGAAATCGATCGGCGTGTGAAATGGCGGAGGAGCCAGGCGAAATCAATCTTCGTAAAATTGATATGAATTTACTAGATCGACAAATAGAAAGAGTTCGAAAATACAAATACCTGGGCAACTGAATTACAGAAGATAATAACCAAACAACAGAAATAAGAACTAGAATAGAAACGGCAAGAAATGCGTTCGTAAAACTGAAAACAATCCTCTGTTCCAGAGACTTCACAATAGAACTAAGAGTGGGAGCATTAAGGTGCTATGTGTTTTCAATACTATATTATGGACTGGAAAGCTGGACACTTAAACAAGAACACATAAACAAACTGCAGTCGTTAGAAATGTGATGTTATAGAAGGATGCTCAGGATATCATGTACAGAAAGAAAAACAAACATGGAAGTATTTCGTGAAATGGGTAAAGAATACGAATTAATTAACACCATAAAAGCAAGAAAGTTACAATATCTAGGACACATAATGAGAGGGCAGCGGTATGAGATGCTTAGACTAATTATGCAAGGAAAGATAAAGGGAAGAAGAAGCATTGGTAGAAGGAGAATTTCATGGCTGAGAAACTTAAGCGATTGGTTTAACTGTAGCTCAATAGAACTTTTCAGAGCTGCAACAAATAAAGTAAAAATAGCAATGATGATATCCAAATTCCGATAGGAGACGGCTCCCAAAGAAGAAGAATAATAATATGTATGAAATGTGATTATGTTAATTGTCGTCTGAATGAATAAAACTTCAATGAAATGGAACTTATATATTGTTACTCGTTTCATCGCGTATCTGGTATAGAAATTGATTTTTAACAGTGTTGATGAATCTCATAACCTACATATTGTTGATATGAACGAGCAATATTTTCCAATAATTATACATTTTTCTATTATGAATTTCGCATTTACAAACAGTATAACTGTTAATAGTCCAGGGAAGATAGAGAAAATTAAATGAATTTGGCCGTGCAGCAGATATCGAGATGCGGTTTTCTGCATTGTGTTCAGAAAGGTCACAGGAAACGAGTCTATATGGTCTGGTTAATCCGTTTTCGGAAAAATGCCTTCTGGGCCAGAAAATTCATTTTCCAATTGCATCACTACTTGTACCATTATAGGAACGACTGGAATTCGGAAAAATCACTTGCAAATTATTACTCGGGGGTTTTCAGGTCCGCCGAACTCGATTCTGGCATTAGAATTACCCGGGGGCGCACGTGGTCGGCTCTGCGGGGGGTGCGGGGGTGGTTAATTGGGGTAGAAATTGCAGCGTGCATGGAAATCGCTCCAAACTCGTTACTCGGGGGTTTTCGGGGATGACGAATTCAATTCTAACATTAGATTTCTCCGGGGCCAAAGCGAGACGAAGCCCGTGATCTATTAAAGTATCCATGGCTACATGTATTTGCTCAAATATTTCTGCAAACCCATGCAAATCATCGAATTTCCCAAACAATTCGCAGAATTTTAGTTTCCCTCGATAGAAAAATGCTGAGGTTGTGTCGCATCCCTTGAAAGCATATAGAAATAATATATGAGACCTGATACACGCGCTCTTGGAGGCTAAGCTCTCGGAAGAATACACAACATCAGGTACTCTAGCGGAAGGCGGCTTCAGCAAGACCACTTCTAGATTCTACAAGCATTGTTGAGACATCAGTGTCTTCCGAAACAATAACCACTTTATTGTTGTGGCTTCCAGAAGCAGTGTCTATGGCCTTAAGAACAATATCAACATTCGCATCAGCTATACACTCTGCTGAGACATTATATTGACCCGTTTAAATTCCTCCTGGAGAAATTTTATGAGCTGGGACTTATTTTTGCTATTCCCTAGAAACTTGTCCTGAGTTACACTTGCCGGCAACCTCATGGACGTCCAGAAATCTGGAGCCATGCGTACTGTGGCGGAATTTTTATGCATACATCGCCGGTTTCTTTCCGTCGATTTAGTGGTAATTTGGTCGTATCCATCGAAAACAACAAAAACTCTGTTCCCAAATGCTCTCTTTATGTATCTAACATACCCGTTGCATATCTCTAACATGTTCTGGCCCTTTTGCCATCTAACTTTATGCAGAAGCATGCCTCCATCAATCATATATTGTGTGTCTTCACTTCTTACAGTTACAGATCTTTCTTCAAAAAGTTTATACAACTTTGATTTTTCATTTTTCCTCGTTCCGTTCCAAAGCAATTGTTTTTATAATATTTGTAATATTTATTTATTTAATATTCCATCAAAATTTTTATTATTCATATCCCCGGTGAAGTCTAATGGCTGATTGGCATGGACGCTGACATCCCCCCTCCCAATCACCCCCAGACAACCTCACAGAGGGGCCCCCGAACGACCCCGGAGAAATCTAATGCTAGAATTGAATTCGTCATCTCCGAAAACCACCGAGCAACGAGTTTGGAGCGATTTCCATGCACGTTGCAATTTCTCCCCCAATTAACCACCCCCTCAGAGCCGTCCCCGAGGGGACCCGGAGAAATCTAATGCTAGAATTGAATTCGTCATCCCCGAAAACTCCCGAGTAACGAGTTTGGAGAGATTTCCATGCACGCTGCAATTTCCTTCCTGATTAACCACCCCCGCAGAGCCGCCCCCGAGCGGCTCCGGAGAAATCTGATGCTAGAATTCAATTCTTCATCCCCGAAAACCTCCGAGCAACGAGTTTGGAGCGATTTCCATGCACGTTGCAATTTCTCCCCCAATTAACCACCCCCTCAGAGCCGTCCCCGAGGGGCCCCGGAGAAATCTAATGCTAGAATTGAATTCGTCCCCGAAAACCCCCGAGTAACAAGTTTGAAGCGATTTCCATGCACGCTGCAATTTCTACCCCAATTAACCGCCCCCGCATCCCCCGCAGAGCCGCCCACGTGCGCCCCCGGGTAATTCTAATGCCAGAATCGAGTTCGGCGGACCTGAAAACCCCCGAGTAATAATTTCCGAGTGATTTTTTCGAATTCCAGTCGTTCCTATAATGGTACAAGTAGTGATGCAATTGGAAAATGCATTTTCCGGCCCAGCAGGCATTTTTCCAAAAACGGATTAACCAGACCATATAGACTCGTTTCCTGTGACCTTCCTGAACACAATGCAGAAAACCGCATCTCGATATCTGCTGCACGGCCAAATTCATTTAATCCGGCCGATTTTGCTCTAAATGCCCTGGACTATAATAATAGAAACATGGCAAATCAATCGAACTTTTGAACAAGACGGCTCATAATTGTTGCATAAATATAATAACATGAATCTTGTTTCAAAAATTATCTTTTGTTGAATCGAAATATTGTCGTTTTCGAAAACAACTTATAGGTTATAACTGTGTGTTTTATCGAAGTGAATTCAAGTTACCTACCTATTTTTGAGCATAATGCATCATACATCTACTCCAAATTTAGTTAGAATACTCTAAATGTGTACGTGAATTTGGTTGATGTTAAGAAGGTGCTAGTTGGGAGTCTTAAATGTTTTTCACCGCTGCTGTTTTAAAATAAAAATTCCAGGCGTTTTTAATTATTTTCGAGTATTGCTCGTCTCTACAGCCACTCCAAAATCAGGTAAATTATACGTGTATTTGGTTAATGTTAGGAAGATGCTATTAGTGATTCTCGAGGGTTTTATCTGGAAATTTCATGATTTTTTTCCATGTTTTCAATTCGCCATTTTAATGTTTGCCACTTTTTTTCTGGTTTTTTTTTCGTGGTTTTTTGAATTAGGTACAAATAAGATTGGCATCGAATTTCACTATTCTGTTTGACTCTCGATTTTACTCCATAACCTTGATAGTTTTGAATATATTTTGCCGAATAATTTGCCGAATTGTTTTAGAGTAGATATCTTCATATCAGGAGGTACGTGTTCGAGCGACGAATTTCTGCATTTTCAGTCTAGCGGTGAATTGTTGTTTCCCAATATCTTCGGTGGGATGGCGCTCTGGATTGTTATCCGACCAGTGTTACTGACCACGATTTGTATTGGGGAACAATTAGAGATTTGTTAATTCACTCCGAGTCAAATAAGCTGCACTGATGAGATCTAATAAGATCGAAACAGATGTATGCAGATTTTGAGTCGGGGTGACTTGACAATTTCTATAATTCACCGTTCGATTGTGAATGCAGATTTTGCGTTGCTGAATACGTATAACCAGCTTCCTTGGAAAGTTGTTTGATAATTTTTTTAATTATTAAAGAATTTTCCTTGTTCACTTTATGTAATGAATAATATTCTGTACGTGGACGTGGCGAGAAACCATTAATAAATCAACAACTTTATTATACATCATATATCTCCGTTGCATTGGATTTACCCTTTTTGATCAATTTGATTTCGATTTATAAATAGTCCTCAGAAAACTCTACCTATAACAGTGTTTTTCCATACTATTCTATCCTCATATCAACCATTACTTAGCTTAAGAGAAGAGCATATGCGAATGTTCAATTATTTGACACTATGTAGCGCGCCAGAGGTAAAAGCGCTAGTAGGAAACTGAAGTTGAAAGATGCCACAGGTAGCGTTGAAACTGTCCATAAGAAACGCCAGAAGTATTGCAGAATGTATTAAACAAAATTTTGAAATTTTATGGTATTATTGTAGGAATATAGGAGGAGGAACAATACGTTTGTTAAATTGAATCGTTTATTTATAACCACTTTTGTTTCCTCTAGCAAAAACATCAACAGGTGTTTCAAAAAATAATAAGTCAAAATGGAAAAAAATACATCATTGTATAAGCGATGAAGAAAGCTTCAAAATAATATTTCACTCGACACATCTTACCATTAGTATTTCTTGAAGGAATGGCTCTGAGTGCTCGCTGGACTAAGATATTTTGAAATTGCTATAAAAATTACTAACCTTCATCAAAAATTGGCGTGAAAGGTAATTCGTACCTCGTAGAGTATATAAGCTGAAAACTTTTATATTTTTCTTTTTCATTATTATAGAAGAGAAAGGACATAATTATGTTCGAATTATATATTTTGTGTTGTATCAATGATTACTATAATTAAATCTATGATACGACGTTTCATCCAATAGAACTGTATACTGAAATCTAGGTACCTTACTTAGTATGAATGTTAGTATCTCAAAGAAACGATCACAACAAGAAATTAAATAGTGATCGGTAAGTAATTCTTCCGAGAAAACTTGTACAGACTAATTGAATAAATTCAGGAGGGGGGAATGATTTAAATCTATTTGTTAGTTCAATAAGATATCAGAATTCTTATAACTGTCAATTTCTAGGGCTTTCCAAAAGTTCAATTTCCATCCTTTACTCCAGGCTTTCCCAACCTTCATTTCGCCAAGCCTCCCCGAGCTAAAAATAATATTGTCATGCCCCCCCTAAGTTTCAACAAAAATATGGAACGCACATTTTATTTATTAATTAAATTATTTATTTTTAGGTATTTTAAATAGGTTAAATACAGATACAATATATTAATTAAGGATAATTAACGAAAGAATACATTTGAATCATTAAGTACTTTTACAAAAATCTAAATAACCGACATTTTGGGTTTTTTATTTTTCTCTCACACAAAACAAATCGGGTTTTCATGAATCTTGGTGAAAATGTTCGTTTTTATGTCACAATTGCACTGTAATTGGCACATTGGATTTTTTGCAGAATCGTGATAAACCCGTTTTAAACCTACAAAGCCCACATCCTCCCACTTCCCGACCTCAAATCACCGTAATTTATTTTTCCTGTTATTTTTATTATATTTTCTTCTTTTTTAGATTGGTTTCATCCTGTAACTTTTTTTTTAAATTATCTATACTGGCCTACCATGCATCATTACTTGCTAGAATAGTTTTTTTTATCTTTCACTTTCTTTCATATTTTAAATTATATTTTTATAATTAGATGATTTTTGAACAACTTTCAATTTAAAGTAATTTTAAAACAAATAAATAAAATCTTCTAAAGTACTAGCTAATGAGATACTTGAGCTAGCATGCTCTGTACCAGTTGGTCGATTCTGGGTTCAGTCGTTGCTAAAGCTATGGTTATATCGCTATCGGCGGCTTAGTTTTTATTAAAACTAGAGCTGAAAAACCTGCCTCGCATAAATAAGTGGACGAAAATGGAATAAGTATTTTTAAAGCAAGAGAAGCAACTTTCAGGATCAACAACGTATCGTTTGATCCAAAATTTTTCTAATGTCAAGAGATGAAAGTCATCTTTCATGGTCGAATCAGCCTTCATTTCTAGAAATTCTTCTTGAACTTCTTCAGGTAGTTGTAAGACATCGACAACAAATGGGTTTCTGGTCATGTGCCATATTGATGACTCGGAATTGATATCTCGATAGTATCGATTAAATTCATTTTCCAATGCTTCCAAATGAGTTTCTATTTCAGATTTCAAATTTTTACTCAGTGTTTGATTATGAATTACTTCGGACAGCCGTGAAAAAGGAAATACATTTTCATCAGATATCTTCTTTTTCCAAAGTTGAAGTTTTGATATGAAAACTTGTACAGCAGCGATTTAATGGCAATTAGGAACAATAGGGAATATGCATTTTTTTAAACAGTTTCTATCGTTTACTTATGTTAATATAATACGCTAAAAAATATATTGTACACAGAAAAGTCAACATTTATTTTAAACTAAATATTAAAAACTGTAATGACTATTTTTTTGGAAATGTAATCTTACATATTACGTACTTACGACGCCCCCCCTAACATTTCTCTACGCCTCCCTAGGGGGGCGTGTCCCCCTGGTTGGGAAGTCCTGCTTTACTCTCTCTCTCTCTCTCTCTCTATGTAATAATTGAAATCTTTTTTGAATCAATGATTTTCCTCTGATAAATGATTGGAATAATTAGAATATATCTTATAGTCCGATCTATTTGTGCAATAGGTTATCAGAATTCTTATACCTGTGAATTTCTAGGGCTTCTCAAAAGTTCAATTTCCATCCTGTACTCTCTCTCTATGTAATAATTGAAATCTCTTTTTAATGAATGATTCTCATCTGATAAATGATTGGAATCATTCTTCTTCTTCTATCTCAGCCTTTCTTCATCCACTCCAGGACATAGGCCTTTCCTAAACCCTTCCATCCGCCCCTGTCTTGAACTTAATGCCACCAGTCTCTACCGGCGAAATCCCTAATATCATCCAACCAGCGCAGTGGGGGTGTACCTTGGTCTCTTGGGGTCGCCATTGGATAATCTTTAGTGTCCACCCTTCATCTTTTTGTCGTGCAAGATGCATTGGAATAATTAGAAGATATCTTATAGTCCGAGAGCCCATGATGCATCTTTCATGAAGTGTAGTATAGTGGATCGCTGATTTCATATACGATTTTGAATTACAATTTTGCTGAACTATTGTAACGTGAACTCACCTTATGAAACAATAAAAATGAATTTTGGATAAATTACAAAAATTAAATGCTCCGACTAGTTCAAATATTTAGGGAAATTCGGTCACACTTTACCTGATTCATTCACACGAGACAATGAGACAAAGTAACTTCACTAAAATATCTATTAAAGTTATTTGTGAAATTTGGTTCAAAGATTACAAGTAAAATACAATTAAATTGAATAATGTAAAATGAAGAAAGTTAATTTGTTTTCGCTCTTTTTAGTATACTGATATGTTTTTCCAAAGATCTTCAATTCAGCCTCCTGACGTTTTGGAAACTCAGACTCTGGACGTTTTCAGATTCCTTGAAACTCCTGACGTTTTTGAAATTCAGACTACAGACGTTTTGGAAACTCGGACTCCAGATGTTTTTGGAAACCCCAGAGGTTTTTCAAATTACCGACTCCTGCAGTTTTTGAACTCAGACTCCTGCAGTTTTTGAACTCAGACTCCTGCAGTTACTGCTAAAATTCACATCGAATTTCAGTTTAATTAACTTTCAATAATTTTGTTTGCTGCGTAGATTCCTATCCTTCTTAATCTTATCTACAAACGATACTACGTTCTTTGAATCAAATAAAAAAACTAAGAGATAAGGAAAGTGTTTTTTTTTCGAGCAAAAAAAAACACAACACAAACTTTCATCAACGCAACAAGCAAAAAAACAAGGTTAAAAAAGAAAATTTGAACTGAGAAAATTTTTGTCTGAAGGTAATTAACGTGAATATATAGAAAAAGAATTGTTCAACTGTTCCAGAACATAAACTTCGGAGACCATTACGAATATTGAAAATAAAAATGAAAATTAAACTAAAAGTTCACAAATATGATCGAAATTATTTACTCAATGTCATTAATCAATATATAGAAACACTTACCGCTTCCTAGCGCAAAGATATTTAGCAAAAATTTATCAACTTCGGGATTACTATAAAGTGAGTATATATTACGATTTTTACGACGTGTTATTAACTGGAACTCTCTAGTTGAAAAGGGAAATGGTTTAGTTAGCGTCCCGAATTTGACAACTTATCCCTTCTACTATTTGAAGTGACGCTAGAAATCACAGAATCTTCTTTATTGACTGATCTCGGCTAGAATTTGGTTTAGCCAGTGGACGGTATTTCATAACGTTACACTATTATTTGAATATTTTTAAACTATCATTAAGCAACGGAGAAACTGTCTTTTGTGCGAATTGTTTATTATATATGATAAACACGTTGTATAAATGCAAATTGAATCAAACACTTTTTTTGGCATATTTGAAAATACGTCTTTGAGGTAGTTTGCCCCCATGTCTACCCCTTTAGAAGTGTCTGCCTTTTTTTTTCGTAATTCTTTATCAGTTTAGCTGACGTATAGTTATTATTATTACCTATTTCAATCAAATATTTTTTTTTGGGGCGAATTTTTTTACGACTAACCTGTATGCGCAGAACCAGGTGTACTCTGGTAGGCCAGGCAAACAGTCATATACCTGCTTATTGAGTGGACTGATACTCATTAACAAAGTTTCATGATGCATTAAACATTTCATAAAAAATGCGTCCTGAGTTATCGGACTATTATTGTTTTCAAAACAGCGCTAACGTGATAACTTTTCTGAAGTCTTTATGTGTTCTACCGATATACATTTTGTTAGAATCGCCACATGATAATTTATAGACAGCCGATTTTGAGAAATGTTTCCGTTTTAGATTTATTAGTTAGGTTTATGTGAAGAAAACGATTGCTTATAATGTAAACAGGTTCAGTTTTTGAAGAAATTCTAAATTCTTTGGGGGTATGGCATAGAACTGACTGGTCTTTTTAGGTTTCCTTACCCAAAGGGTAAAAACGGAACCCTATTATTAAGATTTCGCTGTCTGTCCGTCCGTCTGTCTGTCACCAGGCTGTATCTCAAGAACCGCGATAGCTAGACAGTAGAAATTTTCACAAATTATGTATTTCTGTTGGCGCTATAACAACAAATACTAAAAACAAAATAAAATAAATAAATGAGGGGGGCGATTTCTTTTGCCCTTTTTTTGGTCGATATCAATAATGGCACTTGAAATATTCACAAAATACTCAGTTGTGTTTTTACTTTAATAATAAATGATAAAATTTAAATAAAATAAATATTTAGGGGGTATAGTAATATAATAGTCAATGGTACGGAACCATTCGAGATCCCTTAAATTGGCAGAGCACATGTAGCAGACAGTAAAAATAGTGGTGAACTAAATTAGGAATAATTTAGTGCTAATTTAGTACCCAAACAAAAAATTTATTACACTTGCGAAAAAAAAGTTATAACAAATTCTGCCAGCTTAAATTAAAGCTAGCAGACATTCATCAAATGACCCAAACGTTAGTAAAAAAACATTTCTTATATTTAGTGCTAATTTAGTACCCAAACAAAAAATTTATTACACTTGCGAAAAAAAAGTTATAACAAATTCTACCAGCTTCAATTAAAGCTAGCAGACATTCATCAAATGACCCAAACGTCAGTAAAAAACATTTCTTATATTTAGTGCTAATTTATTGTACCAACTAAATAACTCTAAAATTATTGAAAAGTGTTTTTTCACGAAAATCTGCCAGCTTAAATATAAAATTAGCGGACATGCATCGAATCCGGAAAAATCAAATGTCATTCTTGTCTACACATTTAGTGCTAATTTATTACCGCAAAAATAATTACTCCGGAGCATTTTTTCCATGTATACGTAATGAGCAGGACTGTGTGATAACATAGATTTTAAGTTATCAAACGTCATCATCAGTAACGAAATCAAAGTGGAGTACTACGTTTTTATTATTTTTCAAAATATGACTTCATTTTTGAATTCAGCAGTGCAAAATTAATATGAAAACCACATATTTCTATGGCATACTCAAACATGATGTTTTTTGATGTAATCTCAAAATCTGATCGAGGAAAGTGCTGTTTTTACTTTAACTTCGGAATCAGCGGATCAAAATCCATAGGGAGACATGTGTTTCCTAAAAAGTACCAGTACTTTTTTTTGTGGGGCTGTGTTAAAGACGATTCATACGACTATTCCTTTTTTCTAACAAAATAAACAATTTAAGATATGCAAAAAAGAAATTCACAGTGCTAAGAATAATTAAAAAAATAAAAATTTGACACAAAGTACTATGTTTTGAGAATTTTTCTTTGATAAATTTAGTTTTTGCCCTGAAAAAGAATTCTTCGTATTCTTTTTTTTTTCCTTTTTAATATGATAATCAAACTTCGAAGAACGATAATCAATAACGTTCAATAAAAAATTTTTTATTCAGTCCATCTTTCCTCCACAGATCTATCTTTTATCCAATTATATTTCTTTTTTTTTTTAACATAAATTCATATTCCTGGGTGATTTTTTCACTCAGCCAACGGCGTGTCTTGATCACAAGAGTTTGAATTGAAACTTACATTAGCTATTTTTTTTAGGAATTTTTCGTTGTGTATATACAGCTTTGAAAATTAAAATATAAAAAGTAATCAATAATTGCTACACTAACGTCAATTACATTGGTCCGTGATTTTTTCTGCAATTAAATTCGAAGTTATTTTGGTTTTTCCATAATTTACATATTTAGTTACGAAAACTTTCGGAAATACAAGTGATATGTACGAATGGGTAGGTGCATAAGTGATACTTTTTTGGCTCAGAATTGATTCAAACTACAATGTGCATGTTATTTATTATTCAAATAAATGAGTACATGAGGAACCAACTTTGAGTTGGATTTTCGAGGAATTTTTTTGCCTTGTGTATCGTCGTACTCAAACCACTGGTTTCCCCTCTTAGCCCAGCCGGTGTAATGTCCAATGTTTCGAAGTGCTTCTTCATGCCTCCGCCTGGCATCACCAAGATTGTCGTTTTTCGTCCCGACTCTTTCTGAGGCAGACCGGGAGTAATGGAAGTCAACAACTCCAACTAGACGCATTGACTTATGACTATCGATGGGGTGTTGAAAAGTCGCTGGAAGTTTCGAAATTTTGACTTTTTTGTTGTTATCCACTTCGTAAGAGACGTCTATCATAAACAGAGGCCCTGAAATCCAAATGACATACATAATTAATAATTAAGAGTTTTTCTTATTCGATGCATGTCTGTAACTTTTGTTTTTAAGCTAGCACAAACTCGATAATATATTGAAAACACGACACTTTTAAGTGGAAATAATTTTTTTTTCGCTGTAATTAATTAGCACTAAATTCGAGGAACAAAAAATAACAAAAATTTTTTCATTCGAATGTGAGTCTGCTAACTAAAATTTTAAGCTAGCAGACTTGTCCATAATTTTTAAAAAAAAGGTGTAATAAATTTTTTGTTCGGGTTTTTAATTAGCACTAAATATGTACTAATTTATTACTCCACTTTGATTTCGTTACTGATGATGACGTTTGATAACTTAAAATCTATGTTATCACACAGTCCTGCTCATTACGTATACATGGAAAAAATGCTCCGGAGTAATTATTTTTGCGGTAATAAATTAGCACTAAATGTGTAGACAAGAATGACATTTGATTTTTCCGGATTCGATGCATGTCCGCTAATTTTATATTTAAGCTGGCAGATTTTCGTGAAAAAATACTTTCCAATAATTTTATAGTTATTTAGTTGGTACAATAAATTAGCACTAAATATAAGAAATGTTTTTTTACTAACGTTTGGGTCATTTGATGAATGTCTGCTAGCTTTAATTTAAGCTGGCAGAATTTGTTATAACTTTTTTTCGCAAGTGTAATAAATTTTTTGTTTGGGTACTAAATTAGCACTAAATTATTCCTAATTTAGTTCACCACTATTTTTGCTGTCTGCTACATGTGCTCTGCCAATTTAAGGGATCAGAACCATTCGTGCGCGAGTCCGACTCGCACTTGGCCCTTTTTTCTTTATATTCTATAAAAGCAAACAAAAAATATTTAGATGAATTTCTATTCCTAGAAGTGAATCATATAAGGAATTATTGAAATACAAAGATTCTATGATTTAATTCGATGAAGCTGTTTGTTTTTTTTTTATATTTCAGTCTTTCGCCAAAGTTCACAACGGCTGTGATATTTTAAGTGGGATACGATATTTTAGGTAGAAAATAAGACGCAGCCTCCGCATCAGTATATATTGCCTCCTATTCATCATTGTTGTTATCGTTTAGTTTATCTTTTCACGACAATACGTCGAAGGAGCAATTTATCACTCTTTCTGCCTCAACTTGAAAGGATGATCGATCACTGTAAGAGGAGAATATACCTCTGTTATTGCTATCGTCACAAATTACATTTTGCATGACAAACAATACAAAGTGGAAATTTGCTTAATTACGTTTTCTTAATTACTTTATTCATGGGTTTTGAGAGTTTTCTATAATTTTCCTTCTATTGTAATTTATATCAGAGAAAATTCATCAGTTTGTTCAGCAGATTCAATCCCAATTTATAAACATCAGAAACTTTCACAATTGTTTGATAATAATAGGTAATTAAATAGTACCAAAATTATTTTCATCAAACTGTGTCGGTTGGTCCATTTTCGAAATCGAAATACGCTTGTTATGTTGTTGACTTTGAACTGTATTAATTTCCTTTAATTTGCTTCACAAACATTTTTTTCGCATAGTCCTATTTTATAGATCTTTTCATCTCGACAGTATGGCTTCAGAAAAGGTAGGAACACTACTGTTGCTGTAGTCGATTTCATAAGTTATAATCTCCAATGCTTTGAGGAGGATGAATGTTCGTTGAGCCTCTTCCTTGGCCTTACGAAGGCGTTCGATTATGTCTCTCATTCTGCTCTTATAATAAAGCTCAAACTATATGGATTTTGTAAATAAAGTGTGTGTCTGATTGCCTCTTTTCTTGATAACAGATTTCAGGTGGTACGCCTTGGTGAAACGTAATCAAAAGAAAGCATTACAATTGGTGTTCCTCAGGGTTCAGTTATGGGACCCCTGCTATTTGTAATATATATATATATATATATATATATATATATATATATATATATATATTTATATATATATATATATATATATATATATATATATATATATATATATATATATATATATATATATATATATATATATATATATATATATGATCTAGGTACCTGAATATCTTAACAATTATTCCTGGTTTTTATTTGCGATGACTTCACAGTTTCTATCAAATGTGTTAATCCTACTATGGCGGAGCAAAGTTTTGAAGAGTTTGAGCGGTTTTAGGTGGTTTTCGGGAAACTACTTTAGTATGAACAATGATAAGAAGGAGAGTGTTATTTTTACGCTGAATCTGGTTGAGCCTGCGTCGGTGAGGTTTCTTGCTTTGCATCTGGACACTAAGCTCACCTGGTATGTGCACATTCAGCACCTCTCTATTAGATTGACTAGAAAAATTTATGTGTTGAGAAGTCTGGCTTCCTCTGTGTCTTCGGCAGTCTTACGTGTAGCATACTTTGCGTTATCTGAATCTCAAATCTCATATTAGATATGGCATCCTGGTGTGGGGAAGTTGTAGTGAGGCGAATCGCGTTTTCAGACTGCAGAGAAGGACTGTACGAATTATTGACGGACTTGCTTGCAGATCATGTATTTTATTTCAAAAATGGGACATACTAGCAATTCCATCTTTGTACATTTTGGAATGCTTGATTTATGCCCATAAAAATGTTAATAAATGGCAGTTAAACAAAACTATTAATTCCCATAACACATCCCATTTGAGGCTGGTGAGGTCTCAGAGGGGTCAGGATTATATGGCAGTACGTTTCTTCAATAGATTATCAGGACTTTGGACGATGTATTATTCAGGGTGACGATGAGGAAGATTTTATCAGTGAATGTATTGTACGAATCTTGAATTGATTTAAATAGTTCATAGGTAAAATATGTTGTATGGGCAGTAAGTGTTATTCAAATGGTCGTTTTTGTTTTTATATCGAACTTTATAACATGTATATCTGTGTGTGTATAATTTTCAAGTAAAATTTACATTTGTTTTCCCTACTGACGAGTGTAAACCAAAGTGGTATACAAACATGAATAAATTCTATTCTATTCCTAATTTAATGAGAAACAAAACTGAACAATGTGTGAATATGGTTTCAGAATATTTTTTGTCGCATTTTCTCCGAAAATAATAGAATATTATTGCCCTTTATTCCATGTCAACAATAAAGTGCTGGAGTAGTTTTTGTGTCCGTGTTAGACTATTTACTTTTTTTCATGTTTACTGGTGGCAAAATATGTGGAATTGAACTATCTACATTTTGTACGGCATATCTCAAATTCAACCTCCAAGGGCCTTTTGGAGTGAATTGATAGTTGACGATTTGTACGTAGATTGAGCTTATTCTAATGCCCGCCATATACGCTACGGTAGACCGGATAGGTTACCTGTGCAGGTCAGTGTACGTGTATGGGGACGTTCCGGTATACCGTAGCGGTTTTCATTTCTTTTCCCGATGTCATCGATTGAAGACGATGACGCACTGGCATTGATAGGCCTAGCGTTTATTTTGAAAAAAAAATATGAAAAAACAGTGAAAAGGGCGCGAAAAAAATGGTGTAAGCTTAGGCTATTGAAAAGACGAACTTATAGTCACGTCAATTTATTGAATGAATTGAAATACGAACCTGAAAATTTTAAAAATTATCTCAGAATGGACGAAAAAGCATACCTACCTAAACTACTCACAATGGTTACTCCTCTGATAAAAAAAAAGATACAGTTATGAGAAATAGTATATCTCCTCACGAAAGATTAACTGTTACTTTGAGATTTCTTGCAATAGGCAGAAGTTATGAGGACCTAAAATTTTCAGCAATTATTTCACCTCAAGCGGTTGGAAAAATTATTCCTGAAACATTAGAGGCCTTGTATAATGTTCTCAGAAGAACTTTATATAAGCGGTTTCTTTTTTGTCTATCATGGTACTCTTTAATTTTTATTTGCCAAAGACATGGATGAGTCCTATATATTTCAATAAACTCTTCAATAACTTTTTTTGTTAAATCTGACGGAGCCATTTTCATGCATTGACGTGTGACAATAGAAAAAACTGACGCGACCTGCGTAGGCGACCGGAATACATGCACACACGCACAGGTACACCGTAAAAAAAATAGATTTTCGATCTTGCTCTGTTCGCCTGCGCAGGTTCAAAAACCTGCAAATACTATGCCTATTGATATTAAACAGTGATTCGATCATATAATACTAATTTAAGGATAATAAATTATTGACAGACTTTATTAATTTGTTTTTGACATTCTACATTTCATCGATATAACCTTGATTAAACTATAAAATGAATACTTAGGAGACTAGAAAAAACACTAGCTCCAACACCTTCCCTCATTTGATAGTTTGACTAATCCCATACTATCTCGAAGCTTCTCTAAACGTGGTCTAAATATAGGTTTCGTCAAAGCATCAGCTACTTGCAATGTAGTAGATATCTTCTTGATATCTAGCATCTCATTACACACCATCTCGCACGAAGAAGTGTCTCGTTCTAATGTGCTTCGTTCTTCGATGGAATTCTGGATTCTGAGCTAGCTTGATTGCGGCTTCATTATCTACCATCACTGTTGGAATCTGATTTAGTTCGAGGACTTCTTCATAGAGTATCCTTAACCACACAACTTCTTTTGCGGCTTCGCTAGCAGCAACTATCTCAGCCTCAGTCGTTGATATGGCTACAGAAGGTTGACGTTGACTCATCCAAGATACAGCAGAAGAAGCGTACATGCAGATAACTCCAGTAGTAGAACGACCGGTTGTTAAATCACCAGCATGATCTGCATCGCTAAAGGCTTCCAAAAATCTTCCAGTCCCTGCCACATACTTCAGTCCAAAATGTAGGGTTCCTTTAATGTATCGGAAAATCCTTTTCACTCTGATAACATCTTCTTTCGTGGGGTTTTCAAGATTTCTTGAAGCTATGCCTACTGCATAAGCCAAGTCGGGTCTTGTTTCTGTCATTAGGTATAGAAGAGCACCAACTGCTTCCCTGTATGGAAAATTTTCAGTTGATACTTTTTCGTCTTCCTTCACAGTGATTCGATCATATAATACTAATTTAAGGATAATAAATTATTGACAGACTTTATTAATTTGTTTTTGACATTCTACATTTCATCGATATAACCTTGATTAAACTATAAAATGAATACTTAGGAGACTAGAAAAAACACTAGCTCCAACAATGCCCATTGCCCACATACGCTCCGGTCTACCGTAGCGTATAGTGCCTTTTTTTTAGTATAAACTCACTGGAACTTCAGATTGCACCTGTGCAGGTATACCTGCACAGATAGACCGGAGCGTATGTGGGAATAGTTATGTGCAGGTTTTTGAACCTGCGCAGATCGAAAATCATTTTTTTTACTGTGCGTGTGTGCATGTATTCCGGTCGCCTGCGCAGGTCGCTTTTGTTGTTTTCTAGTGTTACCTGCACAGGTAACATATCCGGTCTACCGTAGCGTATATGGCGGGCATTATGTATCTTAACATAATGCCCCCATAATTGAATTCATATTTTTTTTATAATTGATACGTTTATGTTTAGATATCCCGGTTTGAACTTTCTAGAAAATTTCTACCGTATACTTCTTATCGCACCCATTACGGTTGAATTTATGAAACTGATATTAAATGTTTTTATATTTATTATTTCTGATGTATTTACCGAATTTATTATTCTATTGAATGCAATATTAAATAATAATTTATGATTTTTTTTACTTGGGGTGCCAATTTTAGTAAGGCTATTGAACTTGAAATGCATAATGCTTTACTTTAATATTGGAATACCTTGGATGATTGCCAATACCTTGGATGATTTTTTCTTTTATGATCATTGAATCGATTGAACGAGGATTGTAATTATTTTTATATTTGAGTTGTTCAATTGAATTGTAACCCAAACTCTGACTCGCATTTATGTATATAAAAATCTCGATGAACATATGATTTTAAAATATCCAAGAATAATCAATTTGATGAACAATCATATAGTTGAGGAATAATCTTTCAATTTTCATGGAACTTCTTTTTCTTATTATCAAAAATTGTCGATTGTAGAAATTGAAGTAAATTTTCATATTTCAAGAAACCAGTTAGTATTAAAAATTCCTTTTTATCATTTTTATGAATATTCACAATTTTGATGAACTAATGTATAGTGTATAGTTGAGCTTTCATTCATAGTGGTTGATGGAGATCGTTGATCTTTTGAAACGTATAACATTTTAATCGGAAAATTTTGAAAATTTTCCTCATTTGACTCAACAATTTTCAAAATTACTTTCAACGTTTCGATGAGTCATCTTAAATTCCAAAATTCATTCATAGATTCTTTAAGGAACCCAGTAATTGAAACGTAATTTTTTCAATAGGAAACTATTTGTTGTATAGAAAAGGTTAAGTTACTATGGTTTCCATTGAAATTATTGTTAAATGCAACGGTAAAGCGTGCTCCATTTTGCGAATAACATCACTCCCCGAGGTTTTATACGTAAAAGCGTCATGAACTTTACTCGTAAATTGAGCTCCTTTCATTACTTTAACCTATATTCTCATGAGAGCAGCGGTATAAGGGCAGAGGTATCGATCGTATTTTTCGAGATTGAAAATTTCTGGCAGGATTCGTAAGAAGGTGTGCGAAGCTAATTTTTTTTAGCTATCGTTCTCAGATATCCAATGTACCGTAAACTCTTGGATTTTTTAAGTGGTACTTTTCTTCTTTTTCGCTGATGAGGCCTATTCTTTCTTTTTCAGATCTAAATCATTTGAGTGAAATTTATTCATATATACTTCTTATCGATAAAAAAATCTTCATAACAATTGTGTGATGGGAAATGTGGTTGCTCTTTTGAGTTGGTTACAGCTGACTGATTTATCCTCAGAGGACAAATCGTGGGCTTGGCTATCATACCTCAAATTAAATGTTTTCCTAGGGGTTGACCGCGGTGCAATTTTGGTGTACAACGTCTAGGAATTTTCTGGACATTGGACTGTAGCTCAAACCTCAAACCTTTCGGGGGATACCCTAACTACGAAATGGATACAAGTACAAGAGAAGAAAAGTGTTGTTTAAAGTTATATAGAAAATGTCGAAAATTAATCCGGAACATTTTTGGGATATTGTCGGGAAATATTTTGGTAGTACAATCCCGGAATTCAGCAAAAGTATTTTGAAAATACAAGGAGTAGACAATGCTTTCGCTATGGGAGCATAGAAGGAGAAAGATAATCCAAATCAAAACATTTGTTAGAGATGATTTTACCTGAACTGATTCCTAAGAGCGATTATCCCAAATATTATGAGCCTTTATATAGTGAACGCTTTAAAAAAAAAAGTTTTTTTTACTCTATAGACCTACTGTTTAACGCCAGTTCCGAACGGCTTATAAACACTGTACATCACTCAACTACCAATTTTTCAAATTGAACCACTGAAACTCAGAGACATAAACAAACATACATACCTAACCCAGGATTCGAACCCAGCACACCTGCTTCACAGCCGATCAATCAACCTCTTCTCCACAAGGCGCGTGTAAAAACAAAAAGTTTTTATTTCTAAGTTTAAACAACTGCGAATACAAATTTCATTGGATTCATCCAATAGTGTATTCTGACCCATTCCTTGTGTAATCTGTCAATAGTAGTAAGTAGTTGTCAACAGTCTCTCATATTCAATAATTGTTTGACCTCCTACACTTTCTCAACTTCAAAATCAATTCAAAATTATTTTCTATATCTGCAAAAGTTGTTCATTTTTGCGGACGTGCCATAACCCTCTTGGTGAAATGATTGAAAAAGTTATTTTGACATTGGTAATCTGAATTCATTTTAATTAATTGGGAAATTCATTCTTATTTTTGGAGACCATTTGTATCCATTGGATGGTCAAATAGAAAAAATTTGCTTGAATGATGCAAAAATAGATTGGGAATCTTTAGGGATAGGCGATAGTACTCATGAAAGAAGTTGGAACGAACTGAAAGTATACAATATACCTCCAAACTGTCAAGCAGATGACCCAAATTTTGATACGACTTTTATTTGTGATGAGCAGGTTGCACATGGGAAGATCGATGACAATTTCAATTTAGAAGAAATATCGCTGTTCAATGAATATTTTTCTAAAGATATCTCCACACCTCCTCATGAGGATATCCTCAATTTTGAAAAAATGTGACATCATTTGATATTGCACAAAATCTGCAACCAACAAGTCCTTACGTTGATGTAAAGGTGAAAGAAAAAATTTTGACTATAAGAAAAACAACTTTATGCTGGTTACACAATGAAAATCAACCACAGCATAAAATAAACTTTTAACTTTTGAATACAAGAACAATTTTTTCAGATTTCTGCAATTTTATGCAATTTTTTGCCATTTTTCGAAATATAGTATTTTAGTGTACATGATTTCCTAGCGCGGTTAACCCCTCGATGTTTTCTTCTTTTCAATGTAATATATCATATGTCTGATTGCTATAAACATGATGATGGTCACGCTTTTCTGAATTCCTCCACGTAGAAATTATTCATTTGAGTAGTTTTTGTAATGTATCTTGATAATTTTGAATTTTATGACTTGTTAAAATTAATTTGTCGTCATCATGTATCTCACTCGATAATGTTACATCTCAATCATTACATCAATTGCAATCAATCTCAAAGATACAGTGAGTATTGCTGTTGCTGGGCTTTCACTCCATATATAGTGTTAAAAGGGAACATGCTTTGCTTGCTGCTTTACCCAGAAAATCTTCTCATTTATATCCTAACTAGTCAGCAGAGATGATCCTTCTACTATATATACATATATAATTAATTATTCATTCGAGTTGTTGTTGCCTGTGAACTATTTCTAATCTCTTGATAATTATTAGCAATAACAGGCTTGTTGAATCTCAAAACACTTGATTTTATTAATAAGTTGACGTTTCGCCACGACATTCGTGGCATTATCAAAACTTTTGAAAAAATTGAAATTTCTTTGACATTTATTGATTTGAAAAAATTTGAATAGTTAAAAAAGACTACTATGTTACACTAAAATTTTTCGGCTGTGGCCGTTCTTTGTTATTTATTACGTGCTATTCAGTCCAATATTAGGTAACATTCAAATCTGTTATTATTAGATGGTAAGGAAAACCACAGAAACCTTTACCCACGTAATGTTCGAAATAGGTTCAAATTATTTTGATTTTGAAAAGTCGAAGAATAGGGTAGGTACTATTAATCTTTTTTTCAAAAATTTTTCATTACGGCTGTGGCCGTCTTCAGTTATTAATTACGTGCTATTTAGTCCATTATCAACAGGCGGGTCTGTTGATATTAGATGGAAAGGGAACCACAGAAACCTTCACCCACGTAATGTACAAAATAGGTTTAAAATATTTGATTGTTGTCTTTAAATAAAGTCGTAAATGATAGAACAGATATCAAACATTTGAGTTCAATATACGCAGATTCAATTCTTTAATTTTTCTAAGAAACAACAAATCAAAACAAACTAACCATAAGAACTCATCTTCTTAGACAAAATCTGAACATCTAGAATTTTCAATTTTTCTAAAAAGAAAGTATAGTTTAGAACATGTGATCTCCAAAATTACAAGTAATGTCTTTTTAAAGACAACAATCAAATATTTTAAACCTATTTTGTGCATTACGTGGGTGAAGGTTTCTGTGGTTCCCTTCCCATCTAATATCAACAGACCTGCCTGTTGATATTGGACTAAATAGCACGTAATTAATAACTGAAGACGGCCACAGCCGTAATGAAAAATTTTTGAAAAAAAGATAAATAGTACCCTATTCTTTGACTTTTCAAAATCAAAATAATTTGAACCTATTTCGAACATTACGTGGGTAAAGGTTCCTGTGGTTTTCCTTACCATCTAATAATAACAGATTTGAATGTTACCTAATATTGGACTGAATAGCACGTAATAAATAACAAAGAACGGACACAGCCGAAAAATTTTAGTGAAACATAGTAGTCTTTTTTGACTATTCAAATTTTTTCAAATCAATAAATGTCAAAGAAATTTCAATTTTTTCAAAAGTTTTCATAAAGCCACGAATGTCGTGGCGAAACGTCAACTTTTTAATAAAATCAAGTTTTTTGAGATTCAACAAGCCTGTTATTGCTAATAATTATCAAGAGATTATACATATATATATATATATATATATATATATATATATATATATATATATATATATCTATATATATATATATATATATATACCTATATATATTATATATATATATATATATATATACCTATATAGATATATAAATATATATATATATATAAATATATATATATATATATATATATATATATATATATATATATATATATATATATATATATATATATAAATATAAATATATATATATATATATATATATATATATATATATATATATATATATATATATATATATATATATATATATATATATATATATATATATATATATATAGATAGACACACACACACACACATTACTGACAATGAAATATAAAAAACATACAGATGAAAGAAAGAATTAATTGGACTACCCACTAAACGGCCATTATAAATTTTTTTCTTTTACCCAATTACTATTCATTGTCAAAAACAATTTCTAGAAGCCTCACAAATAGCTATCATATCAAATTAGGAAAATTCGCTCTGAAGTCCTGAAAGACTTTCGCAGAAATTCGAGTACAGAAAATTAATTTCTACTTGATCAATCTCCTCCTGCCGCACCGGATGGGCCGCAAAAACTCGATTTACCTAGAAGCGTGGCTGGCAAAGCGAGAAGATATTTTTCTCGAAGAATTGAAGGGGGAGCATTTAATGCGTTAAAAACCTCATCATAGAGAGAGGGACTTTTCGTTTATTTTAGCAGGATGAAGACGGGTACAAATCGAAGTTTCAAGAAAAAAAATCGTTTCCGGGACTGATTTCACGATATATCAATTCAACATTCCGATTTCCATTTGTCACTTTTTTATCGGTGATACTTCGATTCCGGTTGATTATCAGGGAGGTTCATCTTCAGATTGAATTCGGATCCACCCATCGACTTCTTATGTAAGTGAGACAAATCTGTTTACGTTTCGACATGGAGTTGTTTAAGGTTTGGTTATCTACTTACTTTGACGTTTCTGAACCAGTATCAAGATGTCTCCGTTTATATGAAAAGCATTACATTACAGTGAATGTAATCAGTCCGGATTTTATTGATTATTTTGCTTCTGGTGTAATTCTTTTTATATAGGACAAACAGGTTGTCCCTTCGCTAAATCTCTATTAATCGAAAAACAGACCCTAGTTTAGCAACCCACTGCATAGATAGAAACCACTATTTTTCCGATATTTCTGAAATGCCAACTCTTCATATCTGCTAACAACTCTTTGAAATAAAATGAACTGAAAAGCTAAGAAATTCATGAAGCATTATCTGGTAGTTAATCGAAGAACCGTATATATATATATATATATATATATATATATATATATATAGACATATATATATATATATATATATAATATATATATATATATATATATATATATATATATATATATATATATATATATATATATATATAGAAAAAACAATTTTTCGTGTTAACTACACACGTTTGTGGCAATAAAATGAAGTGAACTAGGACATTTATTTGAAACAAATCAAACAAACCTCCTAGCGGAGCTGGATATATATATATATATATATATATATATATATATATATATATATATATATATATATATATATATATATATATATATAACTTAATAGTAACAATACAATGCAAAAATAATTGATATATACACAAAATATTAAACAAGTAGAGCAGAATTATCGGTATAGCTTATATGGAAGCAGCTGTTGACACGTGTTTCGGACTCTTTGGTCCTCCTCAGAACGGCGTAGCCAAGCATTGGATTGAAAACTTGGAGAAGAAAATAGCACAACAAACGAAATCCCCTGCTACGGAAGACAATCACACATTTGTGGCTTATTGTTTGAACTCTCCGGTTTGGGAGATTTGGTATATATATATATATATATATATATATATATATATATATATATATATATATATATATATATATATATATATATATATATATATAAGTAGGAGAACCTCTGTTATTTTTCTGTCAAACAAGTGTCTCTAAAATTTCATATAAGTCAAACGCTTTGATATTTATCCTGTAGTGACAAGGGAGTAACTGTTTTATTTTTTCCTTAAATTTCGTATAAGTCCAAGAGTAAATCGAAACAGTGCTGGGATTTAGGCATTCAGTTGACAAGCCATTCACCACAGAAAGATTATAGCAATAAATCTGCAGTGAATAGTATGCACTTTGGTCAGTCACTTTGGGTAGCACGAGGTTCTTCTGGCAATCGAAGCTTAAAAGAAAACATCCGGCAGGTTTTTCTCGCAAATGTTGAAAGAAAGCTTGGGCCTGTCTTTGGTGCACTTCCAGTTTAAATTTGAGTGAACGTTTTTCGGGTTCATTTGTTTCCATTCCGATGCGGGTTTTCAATTCAATGCATGTGCTGCATTCATCCATACTTGGACAAGAGAATCCAATATTAAATAAACAACAACAAAGAAATAAGTCGCGGGAAAATATTAAACAAGTAGAGCAGAATTATCGGTATAGCCCGCTTATATGGAAGCAGCCGTTGACACGGCAGTGTTTCGGACTCTTTGGTCCTCATCAGAACGGCGACTTATTTCTTTGTTGTTGTTTATTTACTCGGTCTGAGATCCCGCGGATGGCATTAATCGCCTCCGTGGCAAAGTTTGACCAAATCTCCCAAACCGGAGAGTTCAAACAATAAGCCACAAATGTGTGATTGTCTTCCCGTAGCAGGGGATTTCGTTTGTTGTGCTATTTTCTTCTCCAAGTTTTCAATCCAATGTTTGGCTACGCCGTTCTGATGAGGACCAAAGAGTCCGAAACACGTGTCAACGGCTGCTTCCATATAAGCGGGCTATACCGACAATTCTGCTCTACTATATATATATATATATATATATATATATATATATATATATATATATATATATATATATATATATATATATATATATATATATATATATATATATATATATATATATATATATATATATATATATATATATATATATATATATATATAAATATATATATATATATACTAATTATTTTCACCTGCGTTGTATTGTTTTATCACATGTATACTAAATTGGACATGGTCAACATGTATATTTTTCATAATTTGCCCGACGCTGCTTGGCTTCAGAGATTGGACGAGATCTGGCATTTTCAGCGTGGTATGGCCGTAAACATTAATTTTGATCAATTCGACGGGAATTGAACAACTTTTAATTGTAACTAATTGGAGGTAGTATAGTTAAAAATCGTGAATACCCAAGGAAAGATAAATGGATGAAAACTAAAAATATTCAATCCCTAATATGATGTTTTCTTTTTCATATGAATTTTCGAGGTTTTGTCATTCGAAAACATAGGAGCAACACAGCGAGGCTGAGAAAGAGTAGGAATGAGAGAACGGAAAAAAAGAGGGGGAAAGAAAAAGGTATTATACAATATTCGCTCGTGTGTCGTCACCTCCGTTATATGTTTTCGTTACGATTTTAGTCTCACATATTTTTCAGTTTGGTCGCGCAGCAAAATCCTTATCTCCTCCAAGCTTGCCGTAAGGAACTTCGTTCCAAAAACTCTAAGCAAAAACAATCAAATTGAAATGGTAGGTACTTTTAAGTAGGTAATTAAACAGGGCCCTAGCCAGCACTGCTTTCTAGAGGGGGCTAAACACATTCTTGAGGGGCTTGTTTATCACAAAGTACTAAAATAAATATACGTGAAAAAAAGACTGGAATATACAGCATTTTCTGTCTTTTTACCTAGAAAAGTATACTGCCAAACGAATATTCGTTAAAAAACATTCTAGAAAAATAAAAATATTCATTCTAATGAAAAATAATAAATAAAAAATCTCACATAGAAAACTCTGAATAAATAAAAACAAATAGCTCATAAGAAGACAACCAAGTTGATATATTTTCTCTTGCTAAATAATTCCAGAGGGGGCTCAGTCCCCTCTGGCGGCTACGGCTCTGTGATTAAAGCAGGGTCATGCTAATCCCTCGAGACTTTTGTTGCAGTGTTGAATAATAAATAAATAATATAAATATTCTGTAGTTTCAAATTCCATCAATCTGCCACTGGGGTTTCGTGTGCCGTTACATACTTTTTTAATATAAAACGGATCGATTGTTGGAAAGTAGACCACTCTCTCGTTCATACGTCGCTCCCTCTCGACGTCGCCGAAAGCTGCGCCACGCTGAATTCCTAACGACTTGCATTCATATTCATGAATCGTCGAGGGACCGGTGTAACCTTATCGATTACACGTTTTGACTCTCATATTTTATTTAATCTAGATATGGGTCGCGACGTGCGGGTATATGCATCTGGCTAAAACTATATTTGAATTTTTGGAAGAGCAGCTAATTTCGAATTTATACTTGTTGATGGGACGTAACTGTTGAAGATAAAATTGGCTTTAAAGCAGATGGAGGCATTGATGCCAAATTACTTGTTGAATGACCCGTGTACCGGAAAACTTTAGCTATGGAAATATGCAGGGTAATTCACGGTATATGGTACCTACCTTCGATGTTTACGCAAAACAAGATATAATTCCATCCTGAAAACTTGGTTGCTTAGAAATTTTTTTGACAGTTCTATCAACCATTCAAATTTTGTCGTTTTTTGTAGTATGTATTAATTTCAACAATCAAATCATGAAAAACATACTAGTCGACCATGGTCAATTTCATACATTACATAAAGTGAACAAGGATAATTTTTTAAATTATTAAAGAATTTTCCTTGTTCACTTTATGTAATGTATGAAATTGACCATGGCCGACTAGTATGTTTTTCATGATTTGATTGTTGTATTTTGCGTATTAAGCGACTAGAATATTCGGAGCGTGCTCTCGTGAGTATATCCAATGGTTTTAAATCACTATGTTAGTGTGCCTTGGAATCATATACACCACTGTTGTAGAGTAGATATCTTCATATCAGGAGGTACGTGTTTAAGCGACGAATTTTTGCATTTTCAGTCTGAGCGGTGAATTGTTGTTTCCCAATATCTTTGGTGGGATGGCGCTCTGGATTGTTATCCAGCCAGTATTACTGACCACGATTTGTATTGGGGAACAATTAGAAATTTGTTAATTCACTCCGAGTCAAATAAGCTGCACTGATGAGATCTAATAAGATCGAAACAGCTGTATGCAGATTTTGAGTCGGGGTGATTTGACAATTTCTATAGTTCACCGTTCGATTGTGAATGCAGATTTTGCGTTGCTGAATACGTATAACCAGCTTCCTTGGAAAGTTGTTTGATAATTTTTTAAATTATTAAAGAATTTTCCTTGTTCACTTTATGTAATGTATTAATTTCACCCAATCATGTCAGCATTACACTGATTATATAACTCATGTATGAATAAGCCAATTGAATCCGTGAATTTTGCATAACTACTGCGTATTGATAAGTGAATATACCCTTGACTACGTGATATAATCGTTTTTGTGATATTGACGATGTTTTGACGTTTGTCGAAAAATCTAATACTACTATTTTTTATTCGTTATATAATCGTAACGAATACCACTCGAACAATCGAAAATAATCGTTATACTGACCTCGTCACTCGACGTATTTTCTTGAAAAAATATTCTCGTGACCCCAAAGTATAACCGATTATTTTCGATGCTTTTGTGATATCATAACTAATTTTTTTCTCGTTTAATTCAATCAGAACGATTAATTTAGTTAAGTTACCTTGTATAATTTCGATAATATCTGATTATACATAGAGTAGCTCTACCAATCGAAAACTAACAGGACCGTCAAATTTTGACGTTTATCAATAACTGTTCAAAAAAAAGTCGATTCGGAGATCTCTACTTGATTTACTCAATAAATAATCGTATCAAATACAATGCGTACTTCAAAATAAATACGGTTATACATCTCAAACTTCCTGCATAATTACAAATCGTGTCAGTTTGAAAGATAGTCTAAGCAATAGGTATTTTTTTTTGACATCGATTCCATCTGAAAACCAACTATGCCATCGTGAGCAGGGTAATTCATAGATTAATTGTGTTATGTTTTGGACACGCAAATACCATTATTTATTTTTTTATGAACAATTTTAACAAAAAAATCGTACTTTTATTACTTTTTCATTTATAACTAATAAACTGATGGAGTAATCTGGATAGTGTCAATAGCAAATTTGTAGATAATTAAATTACGAAGAGTATGAGACCTCGCCTGACTTAATCGGATGATTAGTAACGAAGATAACAATTGATAGCCAAAGAATTTTTTATTTATTTATTAATTTAATAATTTCGTTAATTTACAACTTACAGGTCTCTGCTTTTGCAAAAAGGTTGCAATGTTTAATTACTTAATGTTGCGTGTGACACTGAAAATCTTAAAATAAACTAAATGTTCCAGCAAATTTGGAATTTAACAATCTATTATGAACAAGAAGATGTGTCCTTAGGCGGTCAATTTCTTTGAGCCCATCATAAACTCGGCAGTAAACTGCACCCTTGTTCTTATACCTGCTAAGTTCACAGATTCTTGTCATACACACAATATATTACAAATTCAATCGTCGACGAGTGCACATCGCAACAAACGCCTCCAACATCAAAAAAGTATAGCGAATAAAATAAATATCAATGATAGAAAAAGCGAGGTCATAAGTTATTTGAGTCTCACGAGTAGAATTAAAACGCTACTCAACATTTGGTCCTTCGAGCCGGATTTAATATCAAGTTATCCGCATTAATCAAACGAAGTATACTTAGTGAAGTTGAGAAGTGAACAAATTAATTACTAAACAAAACTAGCAAACTACAACAATCAAATAACAATACAACAGTGAAGTTCTTCTAAGACATAACAAATAGTGTTTGGAACTTCTTCAAGTATCAATTTTCAACCAGCAAAGCAGTTGACGAGCATCTCGAAGGACCAAATGTTGAGTAGCGTTTTAATTCTACTCGTGAGACTCAAATAACTTATGACCTCGCTTTTTCTATCATTGATATTTATTTTATTCGGTATACTTTTTTGATGTTGGAGGCGTTTGTTGCGATGTGCACTCGTCGACGATTGAATTTGTAATATATTGTGTGTATGACAAGAATCTGTGAACTTAGCAGGTATAAGAACAAGGGTGCAGTTTACTGCCGAGTTTATGATGGGCTCAAAGAAATTGACCGCCTAAGGACACATCTTCTTGTTCATAATAGATTGTTAAATTCCAAATTTGCTGGAACATTTAGTTTATTTTAAGATTTTCAGTGTCACACGCAACACTTAAAGTTAGTAAAAAGAACGAACGCTGTACGATAATTATTGTTAACGTAATTGCAATTTTATGTATTTAACAGGACTAATTGTAAAATAGCTACTATCGACTGAGGTACTCGGATTTCAATTTTGAAAAAAGATTAATTAACTAGACGTAAAGTGCAATAAAACGTTCATCTCGGATTTTTAAATAAATTTTGCAAAGTTAGTTAAAAAAGGGCGCAAAAATGGCTCCGAATGGCCGACCGGACGAATATGGTGCAGTAGTGGGGGAAGAAGGAGAAGAGGAGAACGCTTAATAGTAATACAATCTCGCGGCGCGCCGACGTTACTACTGCACCATATTCGTAGGGTCGGCCGTTCGGAGCCATTTTTGTGCCCTTTTTTAACTAACTTTGCAAAATTTATTTAAAAATCCGAGATGACCGTTTTATTGCACTTTACGTCTAGTTAATTAATCTTTTTTCAAAATTGAAATCCGAGTACCTCAGTCGATAGTAGCTATTTTACAATTAGTCCTGTTAAATACATAAAATTGCAATTACGTTAACAACAATTATCGTACAGCGTTCGTTCTTTTTACTAACTTTAAGTAATTAAACATTGCAACCTTTTTGCAAAAGCAGAGACCTGTAAGTTGTAAATTAACGAAATTATTAAATTAATAAATAAATAAAAAATTCTTTGGCTATCAATTGTTATCTTCGTTACTAATCATCCGATTAAGTCGGGCGAGGTCTCATACTCTTCGTAATTTAATTATCTACAAATTTGCTATTGACACTATCCAGATTACTCCATTAGTTCATTAGTTATAAATGAAAAAGTAATAAAAGTACGATTTTTTTATCAAAATTGTTCATAAAAAAATAAATAATGGTATTTGCGTGTCCAAAACATAACACAATTAATCTATGAATTACCCTGCTCACGATGGCATAGTTGGTTTTCAGATGGAATCGATGTCAAAAAACGACTTATATTGTGCTCTGTTGCTTGGACTAAGAATATTTAGACTGTCAAACTGACAATCTTTGTAATTATGCCATCCGTCAGGATATCCATCCGTCAGGAACCATATCAAGATTGAGCAGCATGGATTCATGTCAAAGAGATCGTGTACAAGCAATTTAGTAATATTTTCTCAATATGTATTCGAGGTACTCGACTGCGCTGGTCAGGTTGATGTGATTTACATAGACTTTCAGAAGGCCTTTGACAAGATTGATCATGAGCTCCTCTTATTGAAATTGCGCAACAAATTTGGTTTTTCCGATGGCCTTGTTGAACTGTTTCATTCTTACCTGATTGACCGTCGTCAGTTTGTGCGGTTGGAGGGTATAAGGTCGTCTGAGTTTATACCCACCTCTGGGATACCTCAGGGATCGAATCTTGGGCCACTGTTATTTATACTGTTTGTGAATGATTTCATTGATAATATTGAATCACCGCATTTGATGTTTGCGGACGATTTGAAGTTATACTATCAGATTCGTGCACCTGACGACTGTGCTCGACTTCAGCACGCATTAGATTATGTTGTCGGTTGGTGTGAAGATAATTTTTTGAGTTTGAATGTGTCAAAGTGTAATGTTGTGACTTTCACTAGGAAAGTGGATATATTGAGGTCTGATTATTCCGTCGGTGGTCGGGTACTTTCTCGTCTCGATAAGGTGAGGGATCTTGGTGTGGTGTTTGATCAGAAATTCTCCTTTATTCCACACGTCTCCCAGCTTGTTTCATCTGCCTCGAGAATGTATGGTTTCATTATTCGCAATGGCAAGTATTTCAAGAACTCTTCAACTTTTATAAGTCTTTTTCATTCTCTTATACGTAGCAAGTTGGAATATGGTAGCATGATTTGGCATCCTATTTATTTTTGTCATCAATACCATCTTGAGGCTGTTCAGAGAAGGTTCTTGAAGTTCTTGGTTTGGAGGGAGGACAAAGTTTATCCACCGAGAGGAGTTAGTCATGAGGCATTATTGAGTCGATTCAATGTGGTTTCATTGCAGGGTAGGAGAGAAATATTATGTCTCAAATTTTTATATAAATAACTGCACAACAGTATTGACTGCCCTTCACTCTTGTCTGCTCTGAGATTTCGTGTTCCGAGGCAAGCTTCCCGTAATATGGAACTATTCCACCTAGAGACTCCAAGGACGAACTTGTTAATGCAATCTCCCATTTGGTACATGGGGCATACATTCAATTCAGTTGCGAGTGAATGTGACGTTCAATTTGATTCACTTGCAGCTATTGTTAGGAGTTATGTACTTAAGTTGAATTTGAATCTGATTGAATTGAATTGAATTAAGTTAAGCTAAGTAGTGTTTCCGTTACATCTTATATTATTTAATTATTATATTTTTTACTATGTAATTTTCTTTTCTCTTGTTATTGTTCTTGCTACTGATTTAAATAATAAATAAGCTTATTTTTTGTATTAGGTTTAGTTTCAGCTTTCGGGATACTGGTTGATATTACTTTTGCATTAATTTTGTATTGTCTCATTTAGTTCATATTAGTTTTTTCTTTTTGTCTCTGGCGCTGTGGTTTGATTTCTTTTCTATATAGCTATAATTTAATTATTTTCTGTAATTGGGTTTTATACCTGTTGGAAATAAAGAACTTATTATTATTATTATTATTATTATTATGCAACAAGTTATCGATGTATAACATTATTATTTTGAAGTACTTATAGTGTTACTACTGATAATAGGCTTCGATTGATCGATTTAAAATATTTTATTTTTCACTTGTATATTATTTTTTCATTTTACCTTAGATATGGTTGCTATAAATGCACTCATAATGCCCTAGGGCGTTATGGATCATAACGCCCTCTCATTGTACGAGGAGAAATGAAGCAACTTCCATTGATTGAATACTTCATAATCCTTGTCGTATACGACTCTGGATTTCTCCGGCAATAAATTATTTGCAGGTTTGGCTGCATTTTCTATGGTATTCTTGGGTAAATTCATATTTATTTCCATTATTTCTATAAGACTACACGAAGAAAGCAGCAATGACATTCACTAAATATGATGACAAAAATATTCGACGTCAAAATATCAACAAACGTACAAACGACATGCCTATAAGAAGAAAAATGGAAAGAAAATGCTAGGATAGCTACAATGAAATGTTCGTTAGTGCGATATTTGGATTAATGAAAAGCTGAAATGTTGGAACTAGTTTACCGATGTCTTATGTATTATTTAATTCCGTTCGAAGCAATTCATTGTGCGTTGTAGATATACGGTCGTTAAAGAATCGTAATTTTGTAATAGTCCAAACTTTGTCTTGTATATTCGTTATAAATCATGGTACATTTCATAGAAATTACTGCATGTTCTTGCTATAATTTTTCACATTTTCCATGAAGAATAAACATTTTCATCAGAACTTCATTAGGATGAAATTCTTCACAAGTTACATCCGTCATTTAACGTGCAAGCCTTTTATTAACAACGCGCTATCGTGACTGCGCAGTAAAAACACACCAAAATAATACGATTTTTATAGAAACTCATAATAATTTCCGAAACTTTTAACTATTTAGTTTCAGTACATTTTGATTTCTAAACAAATTTGTTCTGCGTTGTACAAAAGGCGTTCAAAAGTCTTGATTTTACCGGTATATAGGTACAAAAATGCAGTGAAATGCTTGTCTTCGAAAGAAACACCCTATATATTATTAAATATTCTGCAAAACAATGAAAATCCTTTCAAAATGATTTTCATTATCTTTCAGAATATTTGATAATAGATCTATGTTATATATATATATATATATATATATATATATATATATATATATATATATATATATATATATATATATGTTATATATATATATATATATATATATATATATATATATATATATATATATATATATATATATATATATTATATATATATATATATATATATATATATTATATATATATATATATATATATATATATATATATATATATATATATATATATATATATATATATATATATATTTATTTTTTATATATATATAATATATATATATATATATATATATATATATATATATATATGTTAAATTCGAAAAAATATACCTTAGACGATATTTGTATATACTTTCCGGTAAAATATAGTATATTACGTCCCTAAACCAGAAAGTTGGATTTCCAGGCTGTGGGTACTATTTTATATACTATTTTTTTTGCTCCACCCGTCGAATTTAAGTTCAACAATAAGGTTAATGCATAAAAAAGTATTACTATTACCATTCGTCTCAATTTTATTATGAAAACTAGGTTATAAGTAGTTATAAATTATAATACATCAGTTAAATTTTTTGATACTTAAATTATTGAAGCATATATTTTATATATATTGTTATATTTTACGTTTATTTTATATTTTATATATATTTTGTGAGTTATATTTTACTTATCGTTATGCTGTTGTACTATTTATTGTGAGAATAATTATATTTTGAGGTTTTGTTTTTATACACAAACCCCGGCACGACACAGAATATTGTTATGCAAGTATACAGACTGCTGTAGGTACTACCGACTCGAAAATTACGTAGCTCGATAGAGCACGCTGCAATTCGAGCAGGCCATAAAAAGTCGCTCTTTCTGGCGTTGAATGCGGCCAGAAAGACCGTACATTCTGCAAGTGGAGCAAAAAAAAAGATTTTTGAACGATCTTGTACAAAGCAGAACAAACTAATTCAGACGGGACTCTAAAAATTCATCTTTCCACGAATCCAAATATCGCTTAAAAAACTGTCAATTGGGGGGGGGGCTATTTTTTGAACAAAAAATAAGGAATTCCATTAATATCTCAGAAACCGCAGAAAATAAGCATAAGATAGAATTATACAAAAATGCTAAAACAATCGACTAACTAAATTAAGTAGGTAACTAAATTTTCAGAATGATACAATGTCCCGTTTTCCGTAAACGCCCAAGGTACCATGTCGGTGTTATACTTTTTAGCTGTTTGCTCTTCTCGAATTTATTCAATATTTATTATAAGCATGATATTTCGAGCATATATCTCCACTAGAATTTTTTTCAAAGGTAATAAAACGAATCTGTTGATACAATTCTGGTAAATATATGTATTAACCTCCCAATAAATTCTTTATTGGGAGATTTATCGCAAATCCCACATGTTTATTTTTCATCTGTATTTTTACCAACTGTGCTGTAGTTACTATGTAGACTGTAGAGCCTACTAAGCTGCATTATACGCAATTTCATTACATTGCTTATCTTAATGTTGCATATACCACACAACTGAAAATATTCTCAATATATACCTGCCAGTTGACGTACATCCATTCATATACGCAATCATTTTAATATATTCAGATATAAGAAAGTTCAGGTTTCAGCACGAATTGACTCGAATTCACTTTTTGAAATAAAGTCTCAGTTACTGTAGTGTCTATGCAATTCCTAGTTATTTTCATGAATTATTATTTTTCTAGAAATTATGTCATGCTATGTGAAAACTGTTCAGCGACAAAATCGAATAGCTGTTTCATTGAAATACTCGAAATAAATAATGTTTGAATACTAATGAATGATATCAAGTATAAAACCCTTTATTATATATAATTTTTCCTTTTTTAATGCCAGTTTCTTGATTTTTTGCATTTATGTTTCAGTTCAGAAATTTCGAAGATGAAACAATCACTTTTTATAACACACATATTGTCATACCTAAATATATAGACATTAGTTGGTAATTTGCTCGCATCAATGTTTGTAACCTCTACGATAATAACTCAGCATAATCCTTAGTAAGGGCATATTCAGACTCCACAATAATGTTATAGTAAACATCTCATTATTATTCATTCAGTGTGTAATTGAAACATTGCAAGAATTCTTGTTTTACGATAAGAATTTCCGAGAAACAAAGCAAACTCAAAAATTGTTTCCATTTTCGCCAATTTGATGGTATAATATGTAGATATTGATCACCATTTACCAAAAATGACTTACCTGAAATAAACTTTATTTACTTGGATAAACTGTGATTAAGTTTTAATGAATATGCAAAAACCACAAAAATAGTTATATGACTTCTGCTAGAAGTGATTTACTTTTGATTAAAATCTATTAATATAAATATATAATATATTTATTCTTTTTAATGTAATGTTGTGAGCGCTCGAGCTCCATTTTGTGGTTTACGATGCATATACACCGCTTTCGAGATGACTCAGAATTCAAAGGTATCACTGAAAATGCATGTCTTGTACTCTAATCTACCACGGCTAAACGAAAATTTTAACTGATCAGTACTTATATAAAGCTATGGAAGCGTGTATTCCTTTAATCGATATACAAAGGTGAACAGTACAAAAGAATTTTTCTTACCCTATATCACAAATTTCAGACTAAAGAATTTTGAATTTAACATATATATACACATACATTTTATAATATCTAGAGATATAAATAAACAATAAATTAAAAATATTCGGGACAGGCTCAATCAAAACTATTTAAAACACGAAATAATTAACAACAAATCTGTTCCTGAAAGTATAGAGATTCGACACGAATTCACGACATATATATATATATATATATATATATATATATATATATATATATATATATATATATAACTTCATGAAAATGGATGTTTTTTAAATCACAACTGTACATGTAGGGACTTTATTGAGAGGAAAATGTCCTTAAAGTACTTAGGAGTGTTACTGGACGAATGTTTTACATGGAGAGAGCATATTTCATATGTTACAACAAAATACGGAAATTAATTTACAAATTCTATGAGCTATGAAACATCCTAACTCTCAATACATTAAGAAACAGTGTATTTTGCTCTAGTAGAGTCAATAATAAATTATGGCATTGTAGTGTGGGGAAGTGCGGGGTGACTATTTTAAACAAGCTGCAAGTAGCACAAAAGTATATAATAAAAATTATGCTTTTCAAGAACAAGAGATACCCAACTGGTTGGTTTTTCGTGAGAGTGGTCTGTTGGATATTCGACAGTTACATCTTAGGTCAGTTATTAGATTTATGTTAAATGTACCTTACTATAAGGAACCAATCAACCATGGTCTTAGCACCAGAAATGCGGCTCAAAGAGGTGTTATATGGCAAACCCCTAAACATGCTATATGTCAGTTTCACATGTATTGGCTAGCTCCAAAAGTATTCAATAGTCTGCCTATCAATATTAGAGATAAACAGTATTATAGATGTAAGAAAGAAATAAGACTGTGGATACTTCAGCATAATAATAGATCTTTTTATACTATATAATTACCAATTGAGTAATTTAAACTGAAACATATAAATATACAGGATAAAAAATGGTTTCACACATTTCACTTGTTTTCATTGGAATATTATCAGACTGCCTAGAATATAATTGTTTTTATTTTTGTTATTATTTTAAAATTTTATTTTGTTTTTTATTATACTGCTATATGCATGGCCTCAACTAGGAACTAATAATGAAAAAGAGTGCACACACAGTACTTTAAGTACCATTGTGCACTTAGGTAGCATCTTATCTAGAGGTAACCTAGAATGTATATTTTTTTAGTTTCGGTAGGATAATATTTTTAATTATATAAGTGGAAGTTGTTACACCTTTGTATTATGCTACTAGAAAATTGTTACACCTTTGTATTTTGCTACTAATGAATAAAAAATATATTTTAACCCTCTCGCTCACCTTGTCCTCAATTGAGAACAACCTACTTTGGATTTTTTCCTATGAATTGCCGCTTGCTCTTACTTCTCTGTCACATTGTTCTCAGTTGTGGACATCATATACTTCCAAATGAATATATGTGCTGCCATGTACAAGCTGATGGAAAAAAAAATTCATTCATTTGAAATATAGGTTTCCGTAAGGTAGCTGTGACAGCAGTGTAGCGCTCTACTGTTTATTTTTTTGTTAGTTATATTCGTTAGACCACGTGTTTGAAAACTGTTTGTTCACGTTCACAATAAGTGTAGACTTGTTCCAAAGTTATTGTGTTTGGTGATTTTTGTGCATATTGTAATCAGCGATTTTTGAGAGTGCGGTGTCCTAATTTGAGGACATTGTGAGCTAGCGGTAAACGCAACATCTAGGTAAATATAACTGCACTTTTATTTTATTTCTGCAAAAGTTAAATTTTATACATTTTAGTACTTCGAAAATGGACCAGTCATGAAATACCATACCCTGTAATGTTATTTTAATAAAACATATTGATATTTCACCCTCTGAACATATTTCTGAAAATTTTTTGTCTTTCATCAGCTCATGATGTCCTCAATTGGGGACATGTCATAGTGCCCATCAGCTCATGATGTCCTCAATCTGAATTTAACATAAAAAATTTTCAAAAAATCATAAGTTGCATCACAGTGAATTTCAGATTTTTCGCTCCAATAGTTTTAGTTCGTGACCGAGAGGGTTAAAGCATTGTTCCAAATCGGCAATAATTGCTGGTACCGGAACATATTAAGATTTTGAATTCAATGGCTGTCAACATATCGCATCAGTTCAGCTCTGAATGAGGAGTAGCTATCTTCATTTTTCATAGTTTGGCAAAAGGTTAAATGTTTTAAGACATTTAGAGAGGGTATTATTCAAGCCAACATTCGTTCTCACCTGGGGTAAATAATTTTGTTCTTGATTTCTGGTTGCATATGAATGTATTTCATTAACCATGGTCATGTTTGTGTTGCAGTTTTGTTAATTTTTTGTTATTTTATAAATAAATTTGCATTGTTCTATTCCCAGAATTTTTTCTAGCGGTAAAATTTCAGTCTGATGGTAGATCATTTTTTTAAGTAGTCATAGCCAAATAAAGTTTTAACCACCTTATTTTGTAAAGGTTTTATGTTATTGAATGATATTTGAGAACACACCCCCCAAATTGTTGATCAGATACCTGAATATGGAAATTTACGCACCTAGTTTCCTCGAAATAGGTTTATCTAATGTTAATATCAATTCAGAATGTGAGTTTCGAATACGAACGACGTTTCAAAGTCATTTTATTATAGTCTTTGCATTCGTGTATTCCCTCGTATTTTTTTGCTGGTAGGTAGGTACTTAATTCTTTATTTACTCAAGGATGGCGTGGTGATTTTCTATTATTTTACAGGTGCAAATAAATTGCTATTCTTCAACACATGAGATTGAATTCTGTCGGATTCTGGAGCGCTCTTGCATTTCCCGATATAAATTTCCAAATAATCCCCAAGTGGATTTGGGCGCGTAGAGAGTTTGCAATTTAATTGCGTTTCTAGAAGATGTAGGAGGATTTGCTCTAAAAGGGATACGTGCCCCATTTCCTCCGTTCTCTATTATTTAACGGTTGTTAGAATTGATCGATCCTACCCATTCGAGGAAAAATATAGTTCGTAATTTAAAAAGTCAATCCTTTGTATTTTGTTTGACTAGCTCAAATTGAAATTCTTAATCTGTTGAATAGTTGTATAGGTCCTTAGAATATTATTTTTGCTCCTAACTCAGAAGCACTAACCACATGATATACACGTGATCACGGGGAGAATTATTCATGGATAGTTTGCACAACTAAGTAAAACTTTTTCAAAAGAATAGCATTTTTTATGTAGTCGAAAAATGTTCTAAAGTAGGAAAATCACAACAAATTTAATAACAAATATTGTACTAGGGATAACCATTAACAAGCTAGGTACAAAAAACAAGAAAAACCATAGTAACAAAATATTAATAACAGAAACGACATAGTTATAAGTAATTTCGCTCTTTTGTTAGACTAAAACTTTAAAATAGCAAACTGATTATATAATGCTGATTAAAATTTTATATGGTTTTCTTTTATCACCTCATCTTATAAACATTCTTGGGTTACAAGAACTATCATTTTGTTATTAACATCAATTATCTGCCAAATGTAATTTTTCAAAATAATTTTTTTCCCACAATGTGAGGGGCTGTGTAATATTGAGGGAAAGTGATTTTGGATGAAAATGTACGTAAGAAATATGTACTTAATTGTCATATCACTCTGTAAAATTATTAACAATTAAGTAGCAGATGTATATACATATATATATATATATATATATATATTTATATATATATATATATATATATATATATATATATATATATATTTTTATATATAAAAATATATATATATATATATATATATATATATATATATATATATATATATATATATATATATAGTTATGTAGTCAAAGTACAGCTTATCCATTTTTAATGACGTCAATCGTAACCTTGTGCTGATTCATCGCTGCCTGCCTATATAAGCCCTCACTAACATAGAACAGTAAGATTAATTAAGTAACTTCCATCTTGTAAACTTCATATTGAATAAATTGTTTTTTTTTAAAAGTAATTCTTAGTGTTGAAAACCAAAATTGGCGACGAGGATGGGATTGTTGCATTAAACCCTTCCGAATAAAATAAGTTCAACAAACAAGATAAATCTTCCGAATCTTGTAAGAAGATTAATCAATGCGTTAACTTAAAAAGTAAGAAGAAAAGTTTAAGTGAATTTTAATTCTTGAGCACAATCCGAACTACAACACAAGCTCAGTTTTATCTCATAGTGATTGCGAATTTGGTTGTACCAGTCCCGAGTTCTACTGACCAGACAAGAATTCAAACAGGGTGCAAAGCAAGGGTAGCGCCGACGACTCCACCTTGGAAGAAACAATCAATGTAAGTTGCAAGTGTTAATTAACTTCCTGTTTTTCCTACGGTTTCCAGACCCAAAACCTAGACTCCCTATAGCTTACCGTTATAGCAGGTCATTTTATATTAAGACAAGGGTTAAAAATATAATAAATTTTCCCAACGAAATTTTTCATAAAATTGAAAATTTTTCAATATTGATTCCCTGATAGAATCAATCGAAAATTTGAATTTAGATTCTCAACGACGAACTAAATCAAATAAAATAATTAATATGGCAGAGAACCATAATTTAATGTTAGCTCGTGAATTTGGAGCATTATTACCGAAATTTTCCGGTATACAAGCCGAGTTTTTTCATTTTTAAGTGCTTGCGAAGAATATATCGCACAATTCTCAGCGACGGAAGCAATCGTAAAGACGTATTGCGTTGCAGTGATTAAAAGTAAATTAATAGATAAAGCGAACGCGGAATATCGTTCCTCTAACGTACCAAATACATGGCACGCATTTAGACATTTTTTATTGCAGAAATTTGGTGATCATGCGAATTTAGATGTATTAAAGAATAAATTACAATTCTTACGCAGAAAACCAAATCAAGATATTTTAGATTTCATTGAAGAAATCAAAACTCATAAAATTAGAATTAATTACAGAATAGATGCGGAACCTACATTAGATGCTGCATTAAAATTATTACACAAACAATTGGTCTCGGACTTAGCCAAAAATGTTTTAATTAGTAATGTTGCAATAGAATTGCAAACCTCCTTACTTACGAAACCGAATATCACATTCGACTTAGCTATTACAATGGTCGAAAATTATATTTCCCAAAAATCCCAGTTAGATTTAATGCGAACTTGGAAGCATACGAGTGATAGCCAAGAAGAGATATTTCCTTCTCGACCAATTAACATACAACCTAGAATAATACAACAAAGGCAATTTCCCACTAACAGACAAGTGTTCGGAAATAATCGGTCAGAAATATCAAAAACAGATGTTTTTAAACCTAATAGTAATTATATACCAAAATATAGACCATCCCCTATGTCTACGACAACAGCAAACCCAATAGCACAACAAAGACAAGTGCAATATAGTAATCAAATACCCCACTATGCGTCATATAATAGAAATGCGCAAGATTATAATAACTTTCAAAATTCAAGACAAATAGCTCCTAATTATATATCGGAAGAAATTACTAATTTCGATATAGAGAACAACGATGAAAATAAAAGTGAGAAAAATACTGAATTCAATCATGAAAATTTTCAGATAAGTGCCTCAGAAATACCGTTAACTTAGATTCACTAAATAATGCGGAAAAAGCTTTTCAGCTACAAGGACAACCACTTAATTTCAAATCGAAAATTAATTATAATAGTAGAACAAAAAATGAGATTCCAATTCATTCCAAAATTTATGAATATCCGGAAAAACATCGTGAAAAAATTGAACGGAAACAAAATCAAATAAATAACGATGAATTTAATTACGAGTTGAAATTCAAACCAAGTACGTGTAATGATACGGACTACTTGTTCCGATTAAAAATAGATGAAGATGAATCATTATCTTTGAAGGACAACAATAAACGAACGGATGCACTTAAGATAAGCGATGATGCGTCATCTCGAGATTGCAACAATGTACGAGTATGTAACATAGACCACTCTATTGTCTCCAGCGAAATTAATATCTTAGAAGACGAGATTAATTCGTTATCTCCATACATAAAAACAAATGACCTAGATTCAGATGTAACCTCGGATGTAACTATTCCTTCAGATAAAATATCGCATGAAACAGTTTCAGTTTCAAATTATGCACAGACAAATCGTAAAACCTTGAAAAATATATTGCAAGTAATAAATGCTGCCAGAGACAAAAACGCAGCAAATATTGGAAAATTCATTGAAAAGCGACGAAGTCAAAAAGACTTTCATAAAAATGAAGTTCATTTAAAACAAAAATGTCAATCGAAATTTAAAAAACCTTACAAGAAAAAGTCTAGAAACATTATTACAGACATTAGGATCAGAAATCCTCAAAGCAAACATTTCTATCATAGAAATCGAATAAAATAAAGAAGACACTAATTACTTTACCTAATTTTCAGACGACCCGTGTATCCTTCAATTTTTTTTGAATTAAAAAACGAAACAGTTAAAAGTAGTTAAAGATTTAAGTTTAAAACTTAATCTAATAATTCTCCATTCACACGAGATAGCAATAATATTATCGGAAATTGAAAATGCCATTAATTATGCACGTTTGCACCTTAAGCAGGAAAATATTCTGCCTCTTTCGAAATATAATGAAGTAATAAATAAAAATTTTACCATTCTCTCATCTAACAGACTATTATGCTGTCTGCGCAACAAAGGTTTTCATTAAGGGTTTCAATATTATTTAACATAACCATACCAATTTTTAAGAATGATAAATATGACCTGATTATAATATAACGTACCTTTCCAAAATACAAGAATTCCTAACCTTTATTCCTATGGGTTAACACGCAACGAAAACATTGTATGGAATACCGAGGTCATTCAACAAGTCGAAGACTTCTACATCTTTAAACAAAAATATCTGAAGAAAACCCTTGAATGTGTCCGAATGATTCAGAAAACCCTACGAGAACATTGCAATCGCAGTTCGGTTGAGCCTCCAGAAGATTTATTCGAAATAGAAAATGGAAATATCATTTCCATTGACAATGAAATGATACACGAAGAATGCGAAAGTGGTTCATTATCGCAATAGAATTGTCTCAGATTACTTCAGAATGTATAATTACTGATGGATTCAAGAGAATACACCACGAGAAGTTTTAAACACATATGCTCTGGTCTATCTTGCACCACTAGAAGAGAATTGGACCTATGCAACAAATTTGAAGAATATCCAAGAAGAAGACACCCCAATCTGGACGACTTATACCAATGGGCTCCACATCCTACAACTACAAGCTTTATAACAATTGTATTTGTAATTTTTATTATCATTGTAGTGCTTATAAATTTTTATAAAATTTTCTTGAAGATTCGTCACCTTAAAATTAAGGGTAACGAACTTTCTTTAAATGGGGAGGAGTTATGTAGTCAAAGTACAGCTTATCCATTTTTAATGACGTCAATCGTAACCTTGTGCTGATTCATCGCTGCCTGCCTATATAAGCCCTCACTAACATAGAACAGTAAGATTAATTAAGTAACTTCCATCTTGTAAACTTCATATTGAATAAATTGTTTTTTTTTAAAAAGTAATTCTTAGTGTTGAAAACCAAAATTATATATATATACATTCCTAGCACGATGAATTGAAACTTCAAATCGTGTACCTATAAGTAGTAATCTGTTACATGCGTCCATACGTCCACCCCCACATCAAATACGTTTTTTCACATATACATTTCATACTGTCTTCCTAGCGCATTCACCATTATACAATAAGTAACTTCAGTCAATTCTCAACATAACTTGAAACTTTTAAGTAGAAAAATATTGGATAAATAGAGAAAATGATAAATATTCAGAGTTCTATGCGCTTCTTAATTGGTATTTATAATTGAGTGATTCATAATTTCAATGATAATTACCTGAAGAGAAATCATTATTTTCGAAAACCTATACATCCAATCTGGCTTTAATTGCAAAAGTCGTCGCAAGGTTTGTATTTTATTTGCTATATATATATATATATATATATATATATATATATATATATATATATATATATATATATATATATATCGAGATCACTTTTCAGGGAATTCGTGGTTTTTGCAAAACTCATTATTTCCGTCGATCATTTTCCACAGCTGGCATGCGAGATTTGAAAAGTAATTCCACATCAAATAACATCGATGAAAATTAACTAATGATTATTTGCTTGGTGGCTACTATTTACTGTTATTTACGGTATAAATTGCTCTATGTTGGAACATGTTCTAAATTTTTGGGTTTCAGTCTATGCGAAATACCATTTATTCATTTCCGTAAATAATTATACACTTTCCATGATCTTGAAAATAATTGATTTGAGGCTCATATAAGTTCTCATTAATTTTTCAGAAAAAATTGGGCCCCCGTACACAATTGGCGATATATAATATTCTTTTTGACTATTAGGATATTCTTATATATATATATATATATATATATATATATATATATATATATATATATATATATATATATATATATATTTATTTATTTATATATATCCAACCGTCTGAATGTAGAGTATTCAGTAACTTGGGCAACTTTTTTGTGTATATAAGTGTGATGAAAACAACATCTGAGTTAAAACATATTCCTTCATTCTAATTCGCTCTGGCACTGTATGAATGCAACTGAACGGTTTATATTAATACTATCTGGGGAAATTTAAGAAAATTCGTTCATTATCTGTCTTCAAAAATTATATTAATTACTCTTTTTTACATATCAGAGAAATTGGCTTGGAAAGAAGTTTTGATGAACTTGATTGGAGCATTTGATAGTGAACTTAGTTTGAACGCAAGTACCAATTCTATGTAGTCTTACTTTGGTGAAATATTGGTGAGAAGAAAGTGAAAATTAAGTGCGGAAATTTTTTCGATGGGAATGTATATACACAATTTATTCACCTCTCCTTGGAAATAAATCTACTTACCTATAATGAGAAAATAAGTAAAAGTGTCTTTCTTTTATTGAATACACTTTTCAAACATTTTATACTAATTTAACTTGTATGTAATAAACAGACAAATGCAATATTGTGCAATAAAAAGTATTAATTTTTCGAGCAAACTTCCGTAGTTTCAAAGTTACAAATTTATCTATTATAAAGACTCGCTGTCCCTAAAGGAACTCGATGGAGAGGTGCTCCAATTTTTCAGAATTTACTGCCTACTGGAGGGAATATAGGTAATACAGTTCATTACTGCATGAATCTATCAGATGAAATCGCTCGATAAACTACTCAAATATCGGGAAACTCTCGTGAAAATTTGCAATTCTGGCCCTTTCGAATGGCCCTCTACGTAAATCGTGGAACAACTTCATGCGAAAAGTATATGTGCGTAGAGCGAGAAAAAGCGGTTAAGTACCTCTTATTGAAAATTTCTGAAGAGTAGGGATTGGGTGCGATGAAAAGGTTTATATTGTGCTACTGAAGCCTTTGTTGAATCGAGTGAAAATTTCATATTGGCAATAACGTATGTGGAGATTTAATGGGGTATAACGGGGAAAATTTAAGGTAAGATCTTTCAAAAAAAAATTCGTGGGCAGCAGAGCTCCATCGCGCCGAAATGCGATTCTAGCGGATTGAATTATATTTTGATAAATCACGCTTAAATAGCAAACCGAATTCAAACTTAGAGAATAATTTATTACCCCGAGGAGAAGCTAAAGGGTTATAGTATCACGACAAAAAGTTAGTAGCTGGTCCGATTTCAAAAATTCCAACGGATATCAATAAAACACATATGATTTCATAAGAAAAGTGTTTTCACAAATTTTTCCCCACGAAAAATAAAATAATTATAGCGTTTTTTAGATTTTTTCGACCATAAACATGTGGTGCTATCTGTAAATCTTAAACCTAGACCGAGTTTTGAAATAATGAAATAAAATGATAGCATTTAATGTGTAGTTTTTCAATTTATATAATATAACGATCATGTGGAATACAAACAGGTAAAAACCCTAAAAACAGTATTCGCCTCTTCGGAGCTACATATACATCGATGTTAAAATTTAAAAATAGAAAAGAAATAATGACAATACAGTTGGATACATAGGTGACAAAATTTTTTATTCATTAGAGAATATTCCTGAGACTTCGCTTCAGATTATTGAGCGATATATTGAAAAGATCCAGGTCTATGCAGAAGTTGTTAAATGAAGCCATCATCCTGAAAATGGGAGCATTCTGTGCACTGTTTGTTCTCCGTAAAGGAGCATAAAATGTGTCACTATTTTAATAGTGACACATAACCTAATATCAGGGACCCTGAATGGAATTGATTGCAGAATATTAGGCACACTGAGTAAACCACTGACAATTTTGTATAATAAAATAATATCCGTCATTTCTCGGCGCTTCTCCAGTTCCATTATGCCAAATTTCTTTCGAATATGTGAGTACTCATGATTATTGTAGGTAATATTATTTTTGAAGGCCAGAAATCTGAGAAATTTATTCTGTACTCTCTCAATTATATTTTTATAATACTTGTATTGAGGATTCCAAACTGCTGACGCAAAATTTAACCGACTATAGATGAATGAAAAATATAATATCAAGAAAGTTTTATTATTTCTGAAAGTCCTACAGTGTCGAAGGACATACCCCAGCAACCTATTTATATCTCCCCGATGTGCTGATCGAATAAAAGTTTTCTATCAAAAATCACTCCCAAATCCAAAATATGGTCTACTTGCAAAAGAGAATAATCCGCCATGGTCTATTGATGGTCTATAAGATGCACATTTCTACTGAAAACAATTTTGTGACATTTGTCATAGTTCAGGAAGAGACCATTTTCTGCACAATAATTTAACAATTCATCGATGTCCCGCTGAATCAAAACACAGTTCTCCACTCCTTAAACTGCTCTATATAATTCGAGGTCATCGGCATAAAGTAGGAAATTGCAATATTTGAAACATTTTTCTATATCGTTTAAAAATATAATGAAAAACAGTGGTTCCAGATGTGAACCCTGGGGCACCCCTGAAGTACTGCGGAACATTGCAGATCGAATGCCATCTACTTTTACAAATTGAGACCTTCGACTTATATAAGAGGAGATCCACCTCAATAGGTCACCGCATATGCCCACCTCACCAAGCCTCCGAAGCAACATCCCATGATTTATTTTATCAAAGGCTTTTTTGAAATCAGTACATATAACATGAACTTGAGTTTTTTCCCGATATAGTCACGATGAGGAAAAATGATCTGCGATAGACTTATCAGGCATCACGATATGCACATGCGCCGAGGGGTTTTATCATTCCTACTGCTACGCAGTAGGGTGTCCGGATTCTTTTATTTAAAAAAAATCGCGAAGTGCATCGTGGTTGAAGAAAAAAGTTGAAACCAACGAATGAACGTACCCCATCATCAACTCAATCCACGTACCAAATGTCGACCCTCTATTGTAAAAAAAATAATTTGCGGAGTGCATCGTGTACTGATCAAGATGCAATTCGAACGGAATAGTCACTTCGAAGTGCAGAGCGGTTGAGAAAAATAGTTGAAACACACACAAAAAAATAAATAGTAAAAGACAATATAAAGGATGGTTAACTCCAGGAATAAAACAGTCTTCAAAAAATAAAAGATTTTTATTGCAACTCAAAAAATTTACAAGAAATGATGCTATAGTACGATATATTGAAAAATATTGTCGTCAGGTACTAGCTACGACGATAAAAATAGCAAAAAACATTTATTTTCAAAACAGAATAATGTCATCGAACAACAAGTCGAAGACAACTTGGGAACTAGTTTCACATTAAAAAAAAAAAAGACCAAAGTAGAAGGGAAAATTTATGTCTAAAAATGGACGATATTTTAATAACGAACCCTAACGAAATTGCTGAAAAATTTAACATTCACTTCCAACAAATTTCCAGTAAAACAATTCCCCTGGGCCAAAGCAAAAATAGTAGCAATAACTACCTACAACAAATGGTTTTGAATAACGCGAGCTCCCTTTTTTTTAACCCTTTGACAGAAAGTGATGTTTCAGAAAGCATTTTGGCCCAGAAACCGAAAAAATCTACAGGATTAGATAATATCCCAATTACATTAATAAAAGAAAATGTTGATATTCTAAAAGGAACTTTAACCTATTTATTCAACATGTCGCTCGCCAATGGAATATTTCCGGATGCTTTTAAGAAATCAGTAGTCATACCTTTACACAAAGAGGGTAATAAGTTTGATCCGGGCAATTATCGTGGTGTTTCCTTATTGTCGTCTATTTCAAAATTATTAGAATGGTGTGTAAACAAGTAATTAATTTCTTATTTAAATAGATACAAAATACTCACTGTCAGTTTGGCTTTAAAGAGGATCTTAGTACCACTGATGCAACGTTTGCTCTAATTGAGAAGTTACATGAAATCTTAGAACTTAAACAATATCTGTTAGGTATATTTTGTGACTTGTCAAAAGCCTTTGACTGCGTGGACCATAAATTGTTATTGGAAAAGTTGTATTATTGTGGTATTCGAGGTACACCGCATGATTGGTTCGGGCCTTACTTGTCGAACCGTAAAATGTGCGTACGAATTAATCATACCGTCAATAACAGTTGCGATCAACAATATTGCTCAATAATATTAGAAAAACACATGGTTGATTTTAACGGTTATTCTATTTGACTATATGAACCGGCGTTTCACCACACGGTGGCTTCTTCGGAGTCTATCCGAAGAAGCCACGTGCGAAGAAGCCTATGCACGTTGATGTATCAAGACAGAACTGTAGTTTTGTACGTACGTGTGGACGCAATCAGGTTGCACGTAATTGGTTGCACGTCGATGTATTAAGACAACGACGTCCGTGTGTAGTCCGCCATAAGGGATCTTCCATAAATTACTTCACACATTGAGGAGGAGGTGGGTCGACAAAGCGAGACATCGTGTGACACGCGTGAGGGGGGGATTTACATACGATGTTAAAATCTCAAATATTAAAACTCAAACTTCAACTTTACAAAAATGTAAAATTTGTGATTTCGCATAAATGTGACAAGGGCGGAAGTTATAGTTATTAACGTAACAAGGCCGATATGTAGCAAATAACGGATGAGGTAGGATAACTAACCGAATCCGTTATTTGCGTATCGACCGTGTATCGTTAAGAATTTTTCGTAATCCCGTTGAAAGTTCGCTTTAACGACGACCATGGATGAAATTGATGAAATTGAGGAACAAAATCAAATTCCTTTAGAAATATTGGGAGAATCATGTGCAGTGCAGCGAGTGTTGATTAACTGCCGAAAATAACTCAAGAGCGATATCAAAAAGAATATGAAAATTTTGAAATGTGGCGTAAAAGCAAGAATGTAAAGGTGGTTAATGAAGATGTATTATTAGCCTATGCGAAATGAAAATCAGAGGTTTATTCTTCCAACTCGCTGTGGACCAAGATTTCAATGTTGTTATTGTGAGCAGAATGATGTTTTGAAATAAATATTTGAACAAGTGATTTCTTAACGGCCGCCGGCCGTTAACACTGACTTTTTAATTGTCATCTGAATACCGGAAAATCAAAATAACAGTATGGGATTACGAGAATAACTATAACAGTACTCTGTATGATCATAAATAGAAGTCTGATAATGCCATACCTGTGGGAGGTGGCGAATGTGAACAATATTATTTCAAAATCCTGAGATTTTATTCGTAATTCGAACGATTTGTACCAGTATGGCGCCACTTTTTTCCTTTACTAGAAGTATGGCAAATATAATAATGGTCACATTGTATCGTATAATTTCCAAAAATCCAATTGCTATACTGATACAAATCGTCAAATTTTTATTTTTGTTCACCTTTGAGCTCAAGTCCGATAGTCGTCCGCCCCATAGTTACAATCCATAATAATTATTTTTAGGTACAATTGCATCCAAACGAAGAGAGTACAATGATGCCATGGAAAAAAAAATAACGGTCACATTTTGACCAAAAATTTAAATGCAATACTGTTACAAATCGTTTAACGAAAAAAAAAATTACTCCTTTGCAGTGGTATGGCGGCCATTGGGAACTGTTCGAAGTATGGCAAGGTGATTTTCGTGAATGGCTACTCCGAGATGATTAGCTATGCAAAAATTAGCCTGGTACAAATGGTTGAATTGTTTTATTCAAATTACTGTATTCGCGTCGGTATGGCGGGCTGTAAGTCACACCCGAGAAGTATGGGATTACGCTACCGCCTACTTCTTTTTTTTTCCGACCATCTGAAAATAGAAGCATTTTTGTGGAACAAAGCGTTCTAGGCTCGTTATTTATCTGACGCGTTCGATTAACGCCAGCGCTATGACCATCATTTTCCTTTTTGCCTTTACGTAATTAGTCCCCTGAAGAGCCGCCATACTGGTACAAATGACCTAATATTTTGTGTCACCATCTCCCGATCTATAACTTGTGGCACTATACTTCTAATTCAAATGCAATTCCTTATTATCTCTCAAGTAGTGATCCGTGAAAATTACAAAAAACAACTAGGTAACCTAATTAACGATTAATTCAGGGAAAACCTCCAAGGGTAGATAGTAAACTAACAAGATTTTAGCCTGTTCTATTGGCCTTCTGTTCGTTAACAAAAGTGCTACTTCAGTTATACTCCTCTTCTTTCCCTAATGAGTGGGGACGAGACATGCCTTCAATGGTAGAGGAAAAAGCCAATTTCACTGCGGGAATGATTTTCGTCGTTTCGACACTCAATTAATTAGCTACCCAACCATCCTTGAAATGCTGGCGTGACAATTCATGTCACGTAAAATGCATTATCTAAAAGTTATGATTTCAAATCCTGACAGAAGCAGAATGTCCCAAATAAAATTCCATCATTAGTAATTTTTTATCTTTTAATAATCGATTAGTGGCACTTCATTCAGCAGGGAGCAATTAATGGCGTGAAAACTCGGTTGTGCATTACACTAGAAACAAAGACGAAATAAACTTTGAGAAAACATATCCAACATTGAAAAACGAACAATTAGGCCAGTCAGTTGAGATAATTTTTATTTTTTTAAATTTTATTTGAAAAGCCAACGGATCAATGATTACATCGAAGATCCTTTTTTATACAAAATTATACAAAATAAGAGAAATTTGGTAATAACAAACTTGTTGATAGTATAGCCAATAGCTATATAAGATAATTATAATTACATGAATATAACAATAGGTATACAATTTTAGTAGGCAAAATAGTCCCTCATTAGAAATAACGATTAACAATAAGTTTGAGTTCCCTTTTGAATATTTTCAAGTTGTCAGTACGTAGCACAACTGTGGGCATAACAATTTTGTTCCACTTTCTCCTTAACCTAAAAATGGCAGAGTTATAAATATAACTCCGATGAGTTACATGCTCTAGAAGAGGTCTTATGCGCCTTAGTTCATAAGGGACCTCCCTTTCAGTCAACATCCCAAGAAGACATTCACACTTTACGATAATCAATTGACTATAATTCCAAAATTAAAACTTTAATGTAGGGACGGGAAAAAGACAAAAACAAACTATGAAATTTTGCAACCTTTTCCGAAGTCCGGAACATTGGTAAACATGCAATAAATGATTATTTGCTGAATTCTTGCGAAACAAATTCCAAAAGTTCTGCCAACTTGGAGTCGTGTTAAATATATTATTTCATCTCAAGTATCAAATTTGCAACCAATTTAAAGGTACGGAACATTTTTTCATTCAAAATTAACGTTTTCCTTTGATAAACTGACAAAACTTTTGTAAACTTGGCAGATACTTCGAAAAAACGTACCGAACAGTTGTATAAATTTGCAACCTTTTACGTTGACCGGAACATGTTTATTTATAATTTTTTTAATTCGTGGTAATTTTTTCGGACAGGATGATCTCGAAATAATTACAAAAGTTTTGAAACTTGGTTGCAAATTTAGAAAACATCTATTCTGATGCATTTGCAAATTCGGAACGTTGTACGCGTTCCGGAACTTTATGCAATTTGCAAAAATATGATTTTTGGATTTTTATATTTCAGTTCCGGTTCGCGTACAAGGTTGCAAATTTGCTAATGCATCAGAATAGATATTTTCTGTTTTGCAACCAAGTTTCAAAACTTTTGTTATTATTCCGAGACCATCCTGTCCGAAAAAATGACCACGAATTAAAAAAATTAGGAATAAACATGTTCCGGTCAACGTAATAGTAGGGGAGCCCACGATGCTAAATGGGGATTTACTCGAGCGTCGTAGAGACCTATTGGGTTGCAAAGCTTAGATGATAAGAAGAAAAAAATGTTATATGATATATACCTTTACATCGGTGGGGGAAGCGGCTATAGATTTTTAAATATGTAAAAAAAAACTGTTGCATGGACATCCTCGAACGCGTCAGATATTGATAGCATCAATGCCCTACGTATTTTTAATAATGTACGTATGTTAATCTGATCGTTTGCATGATGCGGGTGGTTGTATGTAAGGGTTGAAAATGAAAAAAAAAAATTTAATCGAGCGCGTCAGATTTTCTAAGGGAGTATCAAGTGCACCAAAAAAAAGCTCTCATTCACTAATCTGACGATTTCGATGGGACGCAAACTCGCGGCCATTTTCATAATATGCAAAAAAAATTCGCCATTTTGAAATACTCAAGCGCGTCAGATTAAGATATATATGGTTCATCTTTATGTTCTAAACGTACTGTCTCATAATCTGACGATTATCTAGAGGGATTCGCCTGATCTGACAAAAAAAATTAGAAAAACGGTTCACCTTAAAGGCCATCCCTGCAACTTCCCGCTAATTCCATTCCTAGGCGCTTAAAATTGTACTTATGACATTTTTGAGCTCAAAATATAATTTATGTGATATTTTGAGCTCGCCGAGTTCAAAGAAATAATATTTCTATGCATTTGACCTCTCTCAGCTCGAAAGTCTGATAGAAGTTTCATAGAACACTATTTTTGGAATTTTCTAACCGCAATAACTTTTGAATGGATCAAGCAATTTTCACGCGGTTGGCGGCATTCGACGCAGTTTTATCATCCTCATAAGTAATTTTGCAATTCTAATTGATCGAACCAAACATTTCGGAGTAATCCCGAAAAAACACTTTTTCGGATTTCTTTCGTTCACGATATCTCTCGAACGAATCAACCGATTTTGACCAGCTTGGTGGCGATCGACGTGGTTTTTCAAGCTCAAAGGCGGATTAGTATTTGAAGTTGATCGATAAAGCCGTTTGAAAGTTATTCCAAAAAAACCATATTTTTTTCGAGATTTTTCAAAATTTCTCAAAATCTATCGGTCCGAATCGGTTCAAATTCACAGGAAATCTAATTTTGAGGGAAATCTTTAGAACGCCGTTTAGTAGATTCCGATCGGTTTAGTCGTTCAAAAGTTATAAGCGAGTCACATAGTCACACACACACACACACACACACACACACACATACAGACAACATCGCGGGGGTAGTCAGCGAAGCTTCCTATGACCTTAGAACGTCGAGATCTGATGAAAACTCGATTTTCGCAAAACGGGGTAAAACCAATAACTTCCCGAATTGTTTAAAATTTTTGATTTTTCTTAGCGGTCAAAAGTCAAAAAAAATTTTTTTTTAATTTTTTTAAATCATTGAACTTAATTAATTGAAAAGCTCAGGAAATAGCATGCAAATAAATAAGTGTATGCTTTTTTAGTAGAATGCATGTATTTATAAAAAAATAACTTAAAAAAAAGTTAAAAAAATTTAATGTTTTATAATTAATTGATTAATTAATTAATCATCATCTTCATCCGTAGAATCATCGGAAACGCGGAGAAGGAAATGTAGGCATCACGCAGCTGCACGCATTTAACTTTATCGACGAATTTTTGTTATTTCGGCTTGCGGAAATCGTCAGATTATATATTTTCTATTATTCTTGAATTATTTCCTTCAAAATAAAAAAAAATTTAGCTACGCTCGAGAATGTCGAGATGACGTTTTTTTTTTACAACTTTGTTGCCCTCCCCTTTCTTTACGTCACTCTCAAATTGTCAGATTAGTGGAATATACACTTTTTAGGATGTAATTAACTCACCCTACCTTAATCTGACGCGCTCGAGAATTTCTGATGGTCAATTTTTTTTTACTAATCTGATCCTGAATCCTTCACGGGCGGCCTTATATATGGGCCTCATGTTTTGTGGAGGTACTTAACCGGGTACAAGGTATCCCCCTGTATATTAATCTGCCGCGCTTTAGTAAATCCCGAAATCCCCGCTTGGGCTCCCCTACTATAAAAGGTTGCGAATTCATACAACTGGTCGGTATATTTTTCCGAAGTATGTGTCAATTTTGCAGAACTTTTGGAATTTTTTTTTGGTCAGTGTATCGAAGAAAAACGTTAATTTTGAATTAAAAAATATTTTCAGAGCTTGCGTAAACGTGCCCTACAGCTATCCAAATATTTGAATATATTTGAAAGAAGAAATTATACAAGGTTCTCAGAAATTGGTACCAAGTTTTTCTGTATGTATCTATATCTTTTTTTCTCTTTACCAGTATTCCTATATAACGATACATCATAAACGTCAGATTTTGGATATCTCTACTTTTAGCTGTAAGTTCTACTCAATTGTTGATCATAAGTTTTTCCTTTATAGGATTTTTTCGATTACTAGGGTTCATCTTCTCTATTTATTTCAACAGGGAAAGTCTTTGAGTATTGAGAAATTATAAAATACCTTTTCTTGTTAAATCTGTCTCAACACCCAGAACTCCTCGCACAGTAAAGGTGAATAATAAAAGCATGGCAGTTCACTCAACCCAAAAGAATGCTGTATATTCGGGGATGGATTTCGATAAATCTCTTTTTTTCTGTCCTTTACTCAATGACGGTCTTTGAAGACCGCAACTTTATGGCTAAATAATAATCGCATGGAACATTACCCACCATAAGGATTGGAAAGGAAGAAATCTCGTAGCAAACCAAACTCATTTTGCCATAAGAAAATCTATACTATTATGATCTATCCATGCGTACACTTTTCTGAGTTTCGGTGTGGGGACACCGATACCTAATGAAGCGTTCAGCATCCGTACAAATTTCTGGACTGGCATTTTGCTTTGGGTTAAAGTTAATAGATGTTAGATTTCTGGATAGTTTTGTTTCGACAAGTTTTCTTGCTTCCTGAGATGTCGAAGCCACTATTATTTTCATTCGCATGGCAGACTGTAGAACCTTTCTCATAAGTATTTTGTTTGAGCCCCAAATTTATAAAATATTTTTTATTAGCAGGTTTTCTCTTTGAAGACCTGCTTATTAAAATGCGTGCGATTAGCAAAGTTGGACCCAGGACCAAGATAGTTTTTCGTTTCATGACTTTTTAGGATCCTTGGCACCAGAAACTCAATTTCATATATATATATATATATATATATATATATATATATATATATATATATATATATATATATATATATATATATATATATATATGTTTGTATGTATGTAAGAGCTTATGATTTTCAAGTTGTTTATCCGATAAAGGGCGCAATTTTGCAACAATAGGATTGAAAGTTTGTAAATAAGTAGTTTCGTATGATATCTTGGATGGGACTAGTTTTGGTTCGAATTGGTTGGGGGTTGACCCCCCTGAGGGAAAAATAAATGTTTTTTACATGATGCAGTGCGCAATTTTTAAGCAATAGGGTTGAAAAATTTTAAATAGGTAGTTTCTTATGATATCTTGGATGCGATTGGTTTTGGTTCGAATTGGTTAGGAGGTTGACCCCCCAGGGGGAAAATAAATCTTATTTACACCACAGAAGGGGCAATTTCAAAGCAATGTGGTTGAAAGTTTGTATCTAGATAGTTTTGTATATCTTGAATGGGATTGGTTTTGGTTTTAATTGGTTGGGGGGTTGACCCCTCGGGGGAAGAAATAAACCTTCTTTACACGATAAAGGGCGTAATTTTGGAGCAATAAGATTGAAAGTTTGTGAGTAGGTAGTTTCGTATGATATATTGGATAGGATTGGTACGAGTTGCTTGGGAAGGGGGGTGACCCCCTAAGAGAGGAAATGAATCTTGTTTACACGATAGAAGGCGCAATTTTGGAAGCATAGGGTTGAAACATTGTATGTAGGTAGTTTCGTATGATATCCTGAATGGTATTTATTTCGATATAAATTGGTTGGAGTGTTGACCCCCCGGAAGAGGAAATGAATATTGTTCACACGATAGAGGGCGCAATTGTTGTTTTTAGGATATGGAACAAAAACCATAACTGAATGAATAGATTTTTTAAACTGTATACGGAGTTTTTCATTACTATATCGCTTCTGGGGGACGTTGTGAAAATAATGGATCCTCGTATTTTCTCTTGAATTTAAAGTTGTCAACGCTTCAGAATGGTTTCATCTTTCAAACTATGGTTTTTGTGATAACTGTTTCTAATTTATGTGTATAAAATGACTGACATCAATTTTTATTTTCAATCATTCAATTGTTAATTTTTCCCCCGTATACTCTGTATTTCTCAATTCTCCATCATTATTATCGACAAACTTACGTTGAAAGTGTCCACCATCACTGTGTGAAGACATGAGAATTTCCCGATTTTGAAATTCATACATAATATATTGTTGATTTTCAGTCATCAAATAAATTATTTGTTTTTGATTCGTGCAAACTGCTAGATATTTTTCTGTTCTTCGTCAGGCATTCACGGTCTGAGAAAAGTATTACAAGAAACATCACTATATTTATATTTGGGCCATGTTTGGCACATGCTGGAAGGCATTCAACTTTTTCTTCTTCGAAGTTGAAGAGCGGAAAGCACAATTATAAAAAGTTATTTCGTGCATGAGTAACGGTTTCTAGCGGCACGCTTGAAAAGACGTGTTCAAAAATGATAAATGTTTCAACTTTGTTTGTTTTGTAGAGGACGAATTCCTCTTTTCAATTACGCTGATGTATCATGGAAAATAGGAACTGTTCAACATTTAGGTATGACGTTCGATAACGTAAAAACTACAAATAACTCAACATTTCTAACATGTACCGTTTAAGGTAGATGGAAATATTTCGATGCGTCGTGAACTCGTTCGTATAACCAGAGGTTTGTTCAATTAGTTTCGATTAAATTCCCTAGTTTTACTTTTATCGTGGATTTGTCTTTAAAAAGACATTACAACAATCAAATAATTTAAAACTATTTTGTACATTACGTGGGTGAAGGTTTCTGTGGTTTTCTTTCCATCTAATATCAACAGACCTGACTGTTGATATTGGACTAAATAGCACGTAATTAGTAAGTGAAGACGGCCACAGCCGTAATAAAATTTTTTTTGAAAAAAAGATAAATATTACCTACCCTATTCTTTGACTTCTCAAAATCAAAATAATTTGAACCTATTTGGAACATTACGTGGGTAAAGGTTTCTGTGGTTTCCCTTACCATGTGAATGTTAATATTGTACTGAATAGCACGTAATAAATAACAGAGAACGGCCACAGCCAAAAAAATTTTGATAAAACATAGTAGTCTTTTTTAACTATTCAAATTTTTTCAAATCAATAAATGTCGAAGAAATTTCAAAAGTTTTGAAAAAGCCACGAATGTCGTGGCGGAACGTCAACTTTTTAATAAAATCGAGTTTTTTTGAGATTCACCTGTTATTGCTAATAATTATCAAAAAGTTACAAATAGTTCACAGGCAACAACAATTCAAATAAATATATATATATATATATATATATATATATATATATATATATATATATATATATATATATATATATATATCCCTAGTAACTACGATTCCAAATGTTGGAGATTGAGTATGATATTATTCCGGGAAAATATAGCAATGAATGCGAGTTGAAGATCTACTCAGAACCATCTTTTCTATTTCTTTTGACTTGTTCATGCCGCTTCGCCCAATCGGATAATTCCCCTTTTGTAGATTTCTATTACACTCTATTCGAGGTATTGATATGTCCTTTGGAAGTCACATCCCTTTCTGCGAATTAGGTTATCCTCGCAGATGAATGATCTTCTTTACTGATCCTCTGAAAATTTGCCTTCGTCGCATCTCTGAAAGCCAAAAAAAACTTAGGGTCTCTAATCGGATGAGAGGGTTCATCTTCTTCTGTGCAGAGGCCCAAGTTTCTGGCAATTTCTCATATGGTGCTTGCAATTGTCGACCTTGTAATTGAATTTCCAGAAATTATTACGGTTCATTTTAGCGTTCTCTGTTTTTTACGCATTCGGCAATTCCGTGATAAGTAATTATATTCACGGGTTTGTCGAGTCTGTGATATTACTCCGTTGGAATTACTAGTTCCAGTAGTGGCCGTCTGTCTATTTACTGGCTATATGGTTGGATTATATTTCTATGTGAAATATTCAGACATATTTCTTGTACATAATGTTTTCATTGTTCTAGTGTGAAAAAATGTTGAGTTATGTTTACTTTTCTCGGCATTAACTTATAATAACAATAAACCTACAAATACATGATCTGCTCCGTAAAGAGTATTTAAACTCACATAATGTGATATTTTCCAATCACAACAGCCTTGGAATATTCCCATTGAAGATCTGAATATGAAGCGAATAGGTTTTTCTTAAACTGTATGCTTATTATTCATTTATAAATATTTCAAAATAAAAACTGTTAAATTTGATTCTTAAACCTAAAGAAAATCTCCTTCATGCCAGGTATTCTGTTCACTAATTATATATATATATATATATATATATATATATATATATATATATATATATATATATATATATATATATATATATATGTTCAGAAAGATTTCCGCGGTCGGAAGTATTTGAGAAACTTGGTTCACGGAATGAACCGCGTGAAAGATTTGAAAAATCTCGACGTTTCGGCTCCTTTTGCGAAGCCATCTTCAGGAGAATTAGAAGGGGAATAATTCAGAATCGTGGCCTCAATCTGCCTACTCCACGATCCGAATTAGGAGGAATCGGAAACAATAGGATTGCGTGGTCTCAATCTGCCTACTCCACTAACCGTACTGCTTCCTGTCAACTCTGAAGTCTCAACCTGCCTACTCTTCAGAGTCAACTGACGAGCCGATCGTCGCGTGGCCGTATTTATAGGGGAGGGGGGCGGGTACTCACGCTCATCAGTGCGGGATGCACTCTGATTGGGCGTTACATGGCGACCACTGAGAAGTGGTTTCCATGCTGATGGGAGTCTGTGACTGTCATCTCTGGTGTTCAAACAATTTGGACGTTTTTCTATTTCTACAGCTTCACGGAAAATTCGGGATTTGAAAGATCGGACGGGAGCAATAGTTCTTGTATTGGGGAAATCGATAATGTGGCCTGTTTGGGTGTGATGTTGGGAAAGGGCGTTGGAGATCTTTGGCAAAGAACATTCACTTTCAGTAAGACACTCAGATATCTCCAACGCCCTTTCCCAACATCACACCCAAACAGGCCACATTATCGATTTCCCCAATACAAGAACTATTGCTCCCGTCCGATCTTTCAAATCCCGAATTTTCCGTGAAGCTGTAGAAATAGAAAAACGTCCAAATTGTTTGAACACCAGAGATGACAGTCACAGACTCCCATCAGCATGGAAACCACTTCTCAGTGGTCGCCATGTAACGCCCAATCAGAGTGCATCCCGCACTGATGAGCGTGAGTACCCGCCCCCCTCCCCTATAAATACGGCCACGCGACGATCGGCTCGTCAGTTGACTCTGAAGAGTAGGCAGGTTGAGACTTCAGAGTTGACAGGAAGCAGTACGGTTAGTGGAGTAGGCAGATTGAGACCACGCAATCCTATTGTTTCCGATTCCTCCTAATTCGGGTCGTGGAGTAGGCAGATTGAGGCCACGATTCTGAATTATTCCCCTTCTAATTCTTCTGAAGATGGCTTCGCAAAAGGAGCCGAAACGTCGAGATTTTTCAAATCTTTCACGCGGTTCATTCCGTGAACCAAGTTTCTCATATATATATATATATATATATATATATATATATATATATATATATATATATATATATATATATATATATATTCATGCGTACACTTAAAATATTCTTGTGCGTGTTGAATTTTACTCACTAGTTTTTTCCCAGCAATAACAGACATTTAAGTTTTCAGAACGATTTCTGCGTTATACTATAGAAAAGTGTGTGTGTGTGCTTTTCACGCACAGCAGAAGAGATACTTCAGAAAAGTAGCCAACTTGGCTACGGCCGTTCGGCTGAAGCGAGTATGAGGCATATACGACGCCATTTCTCTAGGTTCGGTTCGGTAATACGAAGGCCCACACATATAGTGGGGCTTCTACAAAACCTCGAACAAAGAGGAGACGAAGATTATGGCAATACACTATACTCATTTTCTATCTCATTCTCTCGCAGGCTAAATCCTATTTATGAATTTGTTCGTCGCTTCTCCTTTTCATCGAATTTTCAAATCACAACGGTGCTGAAGAAGTTTCACTTCAAAAACAAATAAATAAAAAATATTGATCGAATTCCACTGTGAAGTATTCTAAACTCTAATTCTTGCCTACATGTGTATCTCATGCATCGATCTCTTTCTAATTTTGAATCAATGCAGAGAACGATCTGTAACGAAGGTACGCAGATTATACCGACAAGTTTATGCAGTGCGAGGATCCTCCTTTGTCGCCCTAGTTCCGTCCACCATATTACCGTGTTCGGTGTATCCGTATACTCCTGACGTATTCAATACGACTTTCCATACCAGTTGGACTTTTGTTCAATTTCTATGGGTTCTCTAATGAGTTAGTTGAACAGATGCAACGTGTTTTGAGTTCGCAGAGTCTATTTATTAAATGTTCATACCCATCCAAGTACTTATACATATTTCGATGTGTGTTGGAATAAGGCCAGCGTACTTTTTTTTGTGTTCTTCTATTCTGCAAGAAATACACCTGATACATATGGTATTGTGATCGCTGCACGGTATGCCATTAAGACCTCAATTTTCTGAGGGAATTATGTTCTTGAGATTTCCGAAGATATTTTTTTGAATAAATTTTGAAGGCTTGAATTAAGGCTTAATATCTAGCTTCTTCAATATTCGTGAAATGCTATCTTATCTGCCACACAATTATCAAAAAGTTATATAACTCATCTTTCTTGTTGTCACAGAAAAAAACATGAATTCCAAAGAAGCGAGATATTGAACCTTTCTATGGGCCAATTAAATCGTCTGACGTCATATAGAATACAAGAACACAAAAATGAATAGTTGTGAACTGAGTACGTCGAGGAATATAAACATAAATTAGATTTCGAAAATCTATATCTTCTGTGGGACCATCGTAGAAGAATAGAATAACACATAGAAGTGATGAAACTTTTCTACAAAAAAACCTGAAAAAACTTATTGAAATCTTCATAAATAACGGATATCCTAAACATATATTGAAAAATCTGATATACAATTCTAACTTCTACGATGGCCCCACAGAAGATATAGCACCAACCATGCTCAAGAGCAACGTCATTTATGAAATTCCATGCTTAGAATGCGAAGGTACTTGCATCGGCCAAACAAATCAATGGCTTAAACAACGTATCACCTAACATAAGAGCGACTGCCGCTTAGGAAAAAATTCATGCGCAGTCGTAGAACACCAAAAAAGTACAGGACATGCATTTGATTTTCATAACGTAAAAGTTATTGACCATCAGGATAATTATAAAAAAAGATTATTCTTGGAAATGTGTCATATAAAAAGAAGCAAAGATTGTGTAAATTATAAATCTGATACGGGCCAACTAAGCAACATTTATTGCAAAATTTTAAATCACATATAGATTACCTCCGCCAGGTGACAAACCGAAGATTGACACTCGCATGGCACCGAAACTAGTCAGGCTGATTCTCACCCAGTCGTGTTGCATCCGTTGAATGTTGTGTTTATATTTTAATTTTACCAAAACTCTAGACCTGTAAGTTTTATTTGTGTGTTTTTCATTATTGATGTAATTTATTTTTATTATAGTATTACTCCTGATGAAGTCACAAATGGTGACGAAATATTGAGTTGATGAAAAAATAAGAGTTTCATTCCCCCGACAGACCGCTTACCTGATATCCTAATATATATAAATATATATATATATATATATATATATATATATATATATATATATATATATATATATATATATATATATATATATATATATTCTTAACATACATATAAAATAATGGTAGTAATTTATTTAATTTTCTCTAAGAAATAATTTGATTGAAAATTAACTGCCAAATAACATTACGTTCAATACGGTTAAAATTAAGTGAATAATTTGTAATGTTGCATGTACATGTCGCTGCTCCGTTTGTAACATCACGTATGAAATATTTTGAATTGCCAAACTTAGGTTTCAGGTTAAATGTTTCATTTCAACTAGGTAGTCATGCCAATAAATGTGATAATAAATTTTGGACGTCACAGTCGGCTTTTTCATTTCGATTTAATTTAGTATACCTACATGAAAAGCCGACTGCTTCTCCCCGATATAACGTGAAGCAATAACGATGTCACGTATGGCATCCAGATAGAGCTCAAACCTGACCCTAAATCCCTGGTGCGTTGGACATTAATTAGGGCATTATCCCCGGGCCGTTGAGACCGGAGTGATCATTTTTACGTACATCGTGTAGCTATAACGAACCGAAGACGGCAAAAACAAAGGTTAAACCTTGTAGCAGGTTCCTTGCGCAGGGACGGAATTTCAATGAGTCAATCGGGACGCTCTCTGTAGTTGGAAAGATCCATAATTTTTCACTGTTAGACTGAGATGTGACTTGAGTAAATTTTCAGTATTGTTTTTCGAACCAAACGTAATTTCGTTGAATAAGGACAAACGTACCATTGACTAACTAATTAGATAACAATGTTCAGAATTCTTGATCAAATATTGAAATTCTTGAAGATCTTAGATACTCAGATGCCTCGACCATATTAAACCGACATTAGTTGTACCCTTTTTTCGACTGTGACGATCTCAAAGAATATCTCCTTGTGTTCAGTCAGTGTACCATTTGTACATTGTTGTACAATAATACATTTTCTAATTCATGTGATTTATATACTTACTTACTTAACGTGACCAAACAATACTTTAAGCGTTTTAGCCTCCTCGACCACCGCCTTCCATCTAGTCCTATCTCTCTCTACATTATCTTTCCACCTCTATCTAGGTCATCCTCGTGGCCTCCTTGCGTTTGGTCTGCCTCTATAAACGGTCCCAATAACCCTATTATCTGCTCTGACTACGTGACCTGTCCATGCGAGCCTTCTGGATCTTATTGTGCTAGTGATCCATGGCTGCTTAGTCATTTCCCTTATTTCACTGCACGTGCGTTTCCTCCACCGGGTTGTTATTGGATCTTGCACGGGTCCACATATTTTCCACAAAACTTTATTCTCGAAAGAGAGTAGCCTTTCTAATATTAATAATTTATACATTATCACTTGAAATTGAAAATTTGTCTGTAACTATTCTACTAGGTAGATGCCTTCGCTACTCCACAAGACGTAACATTTTCATAATTAATTTCTGAACATTTCCATTTTGTCTTAAGTTTGTACTGGCCTGATGAATCTCGCATATGATGTGTGCCTATGTATAAAATGGTTAGAGAAAAAAGATTCTTCATCCTCATCATATTTTGTTGATTCACAAGGCTAATGAGGTCTCGGCCGAGCCAAGTTAACTGCCGTCTCATTCATTCGTGAATCATTTTTATGTTCCCAAAATTTACATTTTTGAAGTTGTATTGTAATTGTATTGTTTTAATTTTGATATAGAACTTCGTGAAGGAGATTTGCAAGAAGTATAGTCGTTTTCCTCGCAAAGCTATAAACCAACAACTGACAACAAGACCTTTGAAAGCATCTTCTTCACTATCATAATGCTCCAAATGAAATAGAGCGACATCATATCCTTATCCATTATAGCATTTTTGAGAAACCCACCAAAATAAAATAGTTCCTGTAGAATATGCAGCAGCACTTTCACATTCATGCTCGCATTCATGAGAGTAAACCTATCTCATGTTTTGATTAACCTAACGTTTAACATCTATTCCATTTGTTTCTCAATGTGAAGATGGATTTAAGAAAAATGGTTTTCAATAGCGCAGCCTTAGACAAAGTTATGAGTAATAATAATAGTGATGACAACATCAACATCTTTTTCTTGTGGATGACATCAAACTACCCAGATAGAACTCACATTTTCTCCAGAGATATTCAAATGGACTTTGGACTGCTCAAAACAGGCGACTTACTAACGATTCCATCTTTCCAGAAACCTTGGGATTTGTGAGCGCTATTCAAGATTAGGCAATCAATAGTAATTATCACAAGAAAATAGGCGAAGATAACCTAACACCTTATCTAACAAGTGCACAAAGTAACAGCAAACATCTTAAACTATCCTGCCCATAATATCAGGCTGTACTACTTTAGCCTATAATACTGATTATAAGACATAACCAGGTATACAATATCATCTATCAAAAACTGAGCAATAGTTTCGAACTTCTTAATGATTTCATATCGTACTATAAGTACCAGCGAGAGAAAGTGCCTATACACTTAGAAAGGTGATGAATAACCTTCCTCACATAGTAGTGTTGGACATAAAAGTCAACACGGTCCTTCCAGCAGGCATAGCTATACCCAACACTCTCAACATTACCAATAAATACTATGAAAAAATATCATAGTAGGTATACCGCCTTCTCCTTTGAGTTTAATCAAATATGGCTTGCTGAAAAAGTCGAAAAAGTTCCGGTTATAGTATTATCGACTCGCGTAGTACCTAAGACTTGGCACTATAGTCTAGCCGCCTTATAGTACCTCCGATATCCAAAAGGCTGTTGCCATGAATACCTGCCATATAGTATGTAAGTTTCTGAGTATATAAACTGAAACTTATCGTTTTGCTAAATTTGCAAACGATACTTTTATCCAAGTTGTATAGAAGGTAATAATGATGTTACTAATAATCAATAATTTGCTCATGAAATAAAAAATAAATAACTCAAATGCAGTGTTGAAAATCATTGTTACTATTTCGATGAAAACCAGCAACTAAAGATAAAATACCAGACAAGTCTTCATTGTTTCGAAGTAAAATGGAGCTGCTTAATAGTAATGGCGCCTTTATATGTTTTCATTCCATCTAAATTCTATCTTTATTATTCATTCAGGGCAATTTAAATTTCTCAGCTCCGTTGAAATTATATTCTTCCGGGTCGTATATTCCCATCCTTAGAAATGGGTCATGTCGTAATTGTCAGCCCCTTGATCCCTCTAACCTTCAACCAAACGCTCAAAGAATGAGACAAGCCCCTCATCCTACCGAAGCTTACGGCACATATTCCCCCAGAAAACGTAAATAATGCCCAGATCGGGTTTCCTAATACGATTATCTTACTAGCCGCAATGTTGCTTCATTCATAAGCGGAGATGCTGCGTTATTCGCCCGGAACGACCCGAATCTTCGGAATTATTCATGCTGAATTAAGTATTCGAAGTGGCGGTGAGTTTGAGTGTTGAAATTCAGAGTTTCTATTCTGGGAATGAGGGAAACCTAGCGTAATTATTGTTTTCTGACCTGCTTTAGAAGCTTGGGCTTGATGGGTATTAGAGTATTCGTAAAGCGAAGAGGATAGCAGATTCTACTGTCTTCTGTAATGTCAGTTTCATTTTGAATAGAATAAGAAACATGATAAAATGGATTTCTTGAAACTTGCCCTACTTTCACTTTTAATTAATAACTACATATGAGTCGGGTTGTCAGATGATTCTCAAGAGCAATTACAAAAATGAAAACTAAAGTTGTCAGTTTTTACTTCAATATTACGACATTCTATACCTTGAAGTCTATCTGATTTTACAGATATGCGTAAATAAGACATGTAGATTTAATGGGCCTTATGAATAAAAATGAGCATATACTTCATACTCAAAAATTAGGAGCAAATACTCCACTTAGTATGAATAAAAACCATAAGCAGATACTCCGCTTGGGTAGGTACTCTTATGTGGTACTCTTATGTACAAATTGTTGTGAGTATATTCTCATTTTTGATATGAATAAAAATGTGTTTATGCACTTTAGGATGAGAATCTACTCCATAATATTGGAGTCTGATAGTCATCAGACTTCAGTTTGACCGCGGCAGAGCTATGGCTGAGTTTTTTGTTTTTTTTTTAACTCGAGGGACCTACAGTTTAACGCCGGTTCCGAACGGCCAATGGGCTTGTAATCTGAGTACATTACCCAACATTTTTAATTATTATTAACCACTGAAAACCGGACATATACAACACCCAAGAGCGCGGTGGGAATCGAACCCACAATCCTCGGTATACAAACGGCAGAAGGCAGTTCACCTTACCGCTGGGCTACCGAGGCCTCCTATGGCTGAGTTCGTGCTTAATTTGCGTCCAAAAAAATATTATAAACTTAGAAGAAGTACATGTGATCGTGACTTCAAAGATTTAGTGAAGAAAATGTCGAGTGGCTATCATATAATCATATCATATAACTTCTTGGGTGTAGAATCGGAAGAAACAAGAGGTTATGCTTTACGTAACACTGATAAAATGAAAATATGTTTGGGACATGTGGGAGACCCGGGGTTTCAAACAGGAGTAGGGGAAGATATTGGTGTTCACCAAACTTCTGTTTCTAAAGTTGTGACGCAAGTTGCTGACCAGATGATAACAAAATGTGGACAGTGGATCAAATTCCCTCGCACTCCGGCGAATGTAATAGAAGTCAAAGAAATATGGCAAACAAAGTACTGTTTTCCATGAGCCGTGAGTGTGATCAATTGCGCCCACATAAAAAATAAGAAACCAGCTCTTCATCGTGATTAATATATTAACCGCAAAGTATTTATTTTATTTATCGTATGGCATTACAGCACCAGCAATTTAAAAGTATAAATGTCAGTGATCATGATATATATATATATATATATATATATATATATATATATATATATATATATATAACGAGTACAACATAGCATAAAATATGTGTATATAATCCAAAAGGCAAGTAGGATTTGTGAGCATAATTTATGCCGGCGGATGTGATTAGGATTTCAGTCAGAGCTCTACATCCAGGGAGCGCAGCCAGTCCAGTGCAGGGGGTGTCGCATCTATAATATCTCATAATGATCCCAGGTACCTTCTCGAATGGCATTCCCGGGTTATATGTTCCACGGTTTGCTCATCGGCTCCGCAGTCACAGGCTGGGGAGTCGCGGAGTCCCCATCTATACAACATGGCATTGCATTTTACATGGCCTTTCCTAATTCTGTTGAGTCTGCTCCAGGTACTTCTCTTCAGATCAAATCCTGGTAGAGCAAGTGTGGGATCCACTATGCCATGTTTGTGAATTGGTGCCTCGCTCCATTTATGGCACCAGTCTTCTTTGATCTGGGAGTTATGTTCAGCCCATAGGGGGTTCCGGGATTTGAGTCGGTTTGGTGGCGGGTTGTATAGGGTCTCGTGGATTGGAAGGTCCTGTGGGTGGTTTGGGTGTTGTAGCTTAGCCCGTTCTCTTGTAGTGGCATTCTTCCGTCTTAGTTCTGGTGGTGGAATGTTACTGATAGTATGCAGCCAGGGGATGGGTGTAGATTTCAGAGTGCCCGTGACGATTCTCATACAGTCGTTTAGGTGAACATCTAACTTCTTGGTATGGGCACTCCGCTGCCACACAGGGGCACAATATTCAGCCACAGGATACACCAGAGTCAGAGCAGCGGTACGTAGGGTCGATGCGTCGGCTCCCCATGTGGTTCCAGCTAGTTTCCTAATAATGTTGTTACGAGTCTTGACTTTCTGGCTCGTATTTTCCAGATGTTTTTTTTTCCAACCGCAAAGAATATCATAGCATCAATGTTCAAGCCACTATCGAACAAGCTCTGACGAGTTTGGAAATTGAACAGCGAGTATCTACTCTATGTACTAGGAGCAGAAACTCATAGAATCGAAATATTTTTATTCATATCAAGTGGAGTACAAACTCATACTTTATGCTCATGCTCATGAGAACATACTCGGAGTTTATACTCCGGTTTTATTCATACCACCTATAATTTTTTTCTATTTCTCATGGAACGTCTTATTTGACTGATATAATTCCACATCTGTTGCTGTTTTATGAGCTCCTGTTTTTCAAGTAAATTCATTGTATCCTTATTATTAACTAATATTGAACCCATATTATAAGAAGCTGTTTTTTATTACTTACATTGGTAATGTAATTGATTTAATAAACCCTTGTGGTGTTTTCTGCAATAAAAGGTAATATGAGCCATTTCTGTTTAATAAAAATTTCTATGAAATAGACGTACTTACAACCAATGTTATGAGCGAATAATTGTAATCTACCCACACTGGAACAGAAAGTAATCGGTGGAAATTAATGTTTGTATTGAGTCATCTGTTGATATCTTCTTTTTTGTATTTCATTTTTATTATTAGGGCGCTCAAGCAGCGTACATAAGGAAGTAGATATTGAATAATATTACCGTAGTTTTACAAATTAAGTGTAGAGACGATGAAGAGGGTCGATATTTTATGTTTTCGTCTCTGACTGGAGGTGTCGCAACGGAGTCTTCGACCTTTTTATATTGTTAATCGTGGTGCATATTGATTTAGTCATAGCAATCGATCGATTTGTGTACTGACGAGTGTCTAATAAGACCAATACAGCCTGTCTATCACTCCAATCTTTTGCAGTGGCCATATTGATTCAAGATTGCCGATAGTAACTTGTGTTTTTTTTTTATATAATTGCCCTGGATATACAGGGTTATTCACGTTATTCGACACGAAGAATTATGGCTAAAGTATTTGATTTTATAAAAGTTTTTTCTTGAGGATGGGGCTAGGGACCTATTAGAACAATATTTTGAAAATATTTTCATGTTATACAGGGTGTGCCAAAAACACGAAAAGTATCAAAGTTGGTATTTTTCAAATGGAATACCCTGTATATTATTTCATTTGTGGATTCTACAGTGAAAACAAATGCCAGTTTCATCAAGGTTTAATTTACCTAAACCTTATGGTTATTGAAATATCTCGTATTTTTTGAAAATGTAGTATCAGTTTTAACGCTTAAACTCTCAACTGGTGTTTTCTTGTTTTTAACCAAAGTAATGATAAGGCCTACTGACTGGATCAAACTTTATGTCGCACTTGTAAAATATTTACTAACTTAGACTTGGTGTGTAAAAATAAAGGTAAAATAATTACAATCTTTAAACGGCGCTAACTTGTTTAACACAAATGGCACACCCCATATTTTATGTCACCAATAGATGTTAACTGATTTTAAGAAATTTATCATTTATCAAGTCGCCTATGGCGTTTTGAGAAATCAGAATTGATTGAAACAAACATCAAGATCATAAAATATGCGTTTATCTTTCAATATCTTAAATGTTATGTACTAGTTCAAATTATGAAGGAAAAACAATTATGGATGGATATTATATTTTATATTAGTTAGTGCCGTTTAAAGATTGCAATTATTATCAATATTTTACAAGTGAGACATAAAGTTTGTTTCATTTAGTAGGCCATTATCATTATTTTGGTTAAAAACAAGAAAACACCAGTTGAGATTTTAAGCGTTAAAACTGACTACATTTTCACAAAATACGAGATATTTCAATAGCCATAGGGTTTAGGTGAATTAAAACTTGATGAAACTGGCATTTGTTTTCACTGTAAAATCCAAAAATGAAATAATATACAGGGTATTCCATTTAAAAAATACCAACTTTGATACTTTTCGTGTTTTTGGCACACCAATACCATGAAAATATTTTTAAAATGTAGTTCTAATCTATCCTAAAGAAAAACCTTTTATAAAATCAAATACTTTAGCCATAACTCTTCGTGTCGAATAACGTGAATATTAAATTATAATTCAACACGTACTCATTTTTTCATGTATAATATATATATATATATATATATATATATATATATATATATATATATATATATATATATATATATATATATATATATATATATATATATATATATATATATATATATATATATATATATATGTGTGTGTGTTTAAATTATATAGTAATCTAAACACAAAGAATAGTAGATAATCTTTATAAGGTGTGATAAGCCTAACGTTTCGATAGACGAAGTAGGTAATGGAAATGTCTTCGCCCAATTTCTTCCGTACTTCATCAACATTGAAATAAAATTGAACGAGTGAAAGACATTTTCGTCTTCTTTGACTGAGGTTACCTCGGACCTCATTTTGTTCAGACATTCGTCTCTAGGTGCTAAGGATCATCATTAAGAAACCGGAAGATCATCCGGGAACAACAATTGGTGGAAAATACGAAACGTCAGCTAGTTCAAGCCAAAAATGTAAAAACTACAGTTTAGAAATTTGTTTACCAGAATTATTTTTACAGTGATGTGAAGCAACTATATTTCTAGCACTCTGTATGTCACTGTTTTTCTCTGGGCGATAAGTTACACGAGAAACCAACTCAAAAGAACATGATACAGGCTTGTTTCAGGTATAATAAGACACGTACGAAGAGGGCCTGAACTAGAAGTGGCCTTTGGTAGCCCGAGGGTTCCTGCGCTCGATTTATCTTCTCATTTTCTCCCCTGGGAAGGGACCGAATTGATTACCTTTTTTCGTTATCACGTGCGAATGAATAGCTGTGTAAAATCGGGACTGTATGGGATGGACTAAAAGAATTTGCGACTGAATATTTGGCCGAATGCCATGGTTCTTCTATGAGTTACAGTGAAAAAAAAAATCGAAAATGAAATTTCTCGGAATCATGAGGAGAAATTTTCTCAGATGTTCATCTAGTTTAGTTAGCAAGAATTTATGATTTCATCAAACTTCGATATAATGATTAAAACAACTCTATCGCAGCGAGCTGGATTAGAAAAGCAGGTTCTCAAAACGTATCCAGTTTGAAAAATGTATTCCTTCAATTATGATTGCGCCTTCTATCGTGTAAATAATAGTTATTTTCTCTCCGGGGGGTTAACCCCCCTAGCAATTCGTACCAAAACCAATCCCATCCAATATGTTATACGAAACTACCTACTCACAAACTTTCAATCCTATTGCTTCAAAATTACACCCTTTATCATGTGAACATGATTTATTTCTTCCCTCAGGGGGTCAACCCCCCAACCAATTTGAACCAAAAACCAATTCCATCCAAGTTATCTTTCGAAAATATCTACTCACAAACTTTCAACCCTATTACTCCTAAATTGCAGCCTTTATCGTGCAAATAAGATTTATTTATTCCCCCGGGGGGGGGGGGATATCGTATTCAAGATATCATACGAAACTACTTGTTTTTCAACCCTATTGCTACAAAACCGCGCCTTCTGTGGTGAAAAACAGATTTATTTTCCCTCAGGGGGGTCAACCACCCAACCAATTCGAACCAAAACCAATCCCATCCTACCCGAAACTACCTATTTACAAACTTTCATCCCTATTTTTCCAGAATTTCCTTCCTTGGGGGGGTCAACCCTCCAACCAATTCGAACCAAAACCGCTCCTTCTGTGGTGAAAAACAGATTTATTTTCCCTAAGGGGGGGGGTCAACCCTCCAACCAATTCGAACCAAAACCAAACCTATTCAAGATATACTAGATTACCTAGAGACGAACTCTCAACCCTATTGCTACAAAATTGCGCCGTTTATCATGTAAACCAGATTTATTTCCCCCCCAGGGGGATCAATCCCCGACCAATTCGAACCAAAACAAATCCCATCCAAGATATCTTGAAAATACAAACATATATATATATATATATATATATATATATATATATATATATATATATATATATATATATATATATATATATATATATATAAATATATATATATATATATATATATATATATATATATATATATATATATATATATATATATATATATATATATATATATGAAATTGAGTTTAAGGTGCCAAGCATCATCATAGGTCATGAATCGAAAAACTATCTTGGTCCTAAGTCGAACTTTGCTAATCGCACCCATTTTAATAAGCAGGTTTTCAAAGTGAAAACCTGCTAAAAATGGAAATATAATAATCATTACTTTCAACGTGTAGAGGGCTTTTCAGAAATATTAATATAGGGGAATATAAAAATAGTTTGAAAAAGTCAAGAGTTAGTTCTTTGCAGACGCTATCGAATTTGAGAACAAACTCCTCTGTGAAAATATGCATTCCATTCCTTAGTAAATGGAAAGCTCACACTCGTGAACAAGTGTAAGCATTTCAACAAAAATCCATACCATTTGCATGTATTTTCTAATTAACATTATTCGAAAAGCTGTGTTAAAGATTGGTTAACATATCTGGTTCAATCGTCAACATTTCCATGATTTCAGCTTAATTGACAAGAAAATTCTAATATTTATTGAAAACCTCTGATATGAAACGTCATATAATGTCAAAAGTTGATTTTGTAAAACCATGTTTTTATGTTTTAAATTTGTATTTCTAACTTTGTAATTTTCAAAAAATCACTTTGTTCTTTTTTACTTCTATTCGGGCGACTTACGCATTAACCGCCCCCCAGTAACGTAGAATGAGTCTGTTTGGAAAGCTCCTTGAACTGAATGTAATGGCGAAGGCTTTATTGTGCTCGCCAGGGACGCCTTGTAATTACCCCTTGTCGGGCCTGAGACGCTCTTTATGCTTACAGAATAATGTATTTTCCTACTGTCACATCTACTATATCGCGTAAGACTTTCCAGCGTAAATTGAATGTTCCTGAAGAAAACGAGTTTTTCCCCATTCTGTACGGACTACATAAATAATGTTCAATAATCGAATCAACGTAAGATTTCGTTAAGTTGAGCGCCAGAATAGTTATTTATGCACTAAGTGCGTTATATAGATCCTAACGTCCGTTGGGCGTTAGGATCTACCCAAGTAACAATTTGAAGACAGTTTCTATTTATTTAGGTTTTAAAAATGCTTTAATATGTTCAACAAATCGGCATAGGATTTAAAGTAACCTTGAGATAAACTAAGTTCTTAAAGACCACTTTTCCTTTAACAAAGAATTTAATGCACTCTTTAAATCAAAATAAAAAGGCTATTTGCTCTTAATTGATCTTATACTGGTTTTATGTTTCTCTTAACATTGGCTATTTTAAAACTAATTTGCTATTATTAAGAATTAAATAGCAAGTTGGTTTTAAAACAATCCGTTCTGGGAAAAATAGTTTTAATGCAGTTTTATGGAGAACCCTTGCTGTATTCTTTAAAACCCATTAGGAACACTATTTTATCCTAAGACATTACATTCAATATAATACCACATTAAATCCAAAAACATAATTTTTACCTTTTAATGAGTACATTAAGAGTATTATTAAGTTTGAAGCTTTTAATTTAGTCAATGTGGTTAAAAGAAATACCTTTTGGTCTTTGGACGACTTCATTAAAACTAATTAAATATCCCCTCCACATTCAGATAAAAGTGGAGGGGATATAACTGAGAGAAGCTCTTTTCAACCAGTGCACGAAAACCATAGTGCAATTGAAACCAGCCTTCTTATAAAGAGTGTCCTTTCACTTCATCTTTCAATCCGTTCGATTATGAAAGCAATGCCTGGGAATTACAGGAAGAAATCTACGAAAAGGACGATCAAATTCAAAATGAATTTCAAAACGACAATGAACTCATAAAAAAATCTGCTTTTCTGCGAAGAGCTTAGAGAATTGGCAATCCTTTCAAACATGAGCCAAGGCACTGTTAAACAATAATACAACTCATTAATAAACGATTTCCAAAGACTATTCTTGAGCAAGATCCGCGAAAATTTTTTTGTTAGGTTAGGATTCCATTGTAGCGCAAGACCACTTTAAATCAATAAGGTCACAATTTGAACATATTTAAGCATATTGGTTTTGAAAGGAAACGTAAAGAGACTCCTGTGGGAGTGATTGGATTTATAGTGGTAAATAAAACGCTGTTTTAAATCTTGTGAGATTTGAAATATTTAATAAATGAACAATTAGTTTTAATCAAGATCACGCCATGTTTAACTGCAATAAAGACTCCGCCATTTTGGACTTTTTCAATAGTAAACGATAATAATATTATTATTCAAATAATTGCGTCTTGTATCTTCTTAAAAAACTGAAGAACGGTATGTCGACATATGCCATTTGATTAAAAAATGCATTCAGATCCTTAGATGCAAAATAAAATTTGATAATATTTTTTCAGTATTTTTCAAATATGGGAAAAATACATTAAATGAGTGGCGCTCGAGTTATGTTGAAGTATTTTATTACTTTTTATCAGAAAAGTGCCATTCGTTGGTGAATTTTTCACCATAATAGGTTGCTTTCGAATATTATTTTATGATATGCTTAGCATACGTATGCGGTTTAAAATATTACCACTCTGCCGGCCACTATACAAACTCAAAAGTTGTCGAGTGTTAGTAAACAAAATAAAACTCTTTTAAGATTCATTAATTATTTTTAAGTTAATATAGTCCGCTTGTTGAATACATTTTGAGAGCAAAATGTCAGATAATAAGTTTTAATTTATGTATTTGAAGTTACCTTGAAGAACCCTTTAAGAATATAGAATTAAAACTTAATGGTTTTAATACAGTTTTGAAATTTAGTCTTGAAGGCCTTTTTAGGATGGGCCCTTTTTGGCTAGAAGCTGCTTTATGATGGTCAAGACATCCCTGTGTCTTGAAGATCACTTGATTTTATTCGAAATTTTATTGTATAGTTTTAAAGCGATCTTGAAGATCGGAATAAGAGCATTGATGTTACTTGGGTAGTAACGCATGTGGTGCATACGAGATTTTATTTCTCACGAAAAAATTATTTTATTATAATGAAAAATCGATTTTAAAATCGGTTCATTGCTCCTATACTTTCCATTTTCCTTCTCATAGTAGGCATGTCATTTGTTGATATTTTGACGTTTGTGAAAATTTTTGTCATCATATTTAGTGAATGTCATTGCTGCTTTCTTTGTGCAGTCTTATTATAAAAATGATGGAAATGAAAATGAATTTACCCAAGAATATCATAGAATATGCAGCCAAAGCTGCGAATAATTCATTGCCGGAGAAATCCAGAGTCGTATACGACAAGGATTATGAAGTATTTAATCAATGGACGTTACTTCAGTTGTCCTCGTACAATGAGCGGGCGTTATGATCCATAATGCCCGCTCATAACGCCCTAAGGCATAATGAGTATAATTATAGCAACCACATCTAAGGCAAAATCAACAAATAATATACAAGTGAAAAATAAAACTTATTTCCTAAAGTTTTATGAATTTATCGAATAATAAAATCGTCAACATGTTTCGGATTACGAACCCATTTTCAAGACTGACCGGAACCCTGTTGAACATTTTATTTACTGTATTTGTGAAACATCAACCTAAGTGTTGATAATATCATCTTTCATTTTTTCGAGCATGCAAAATGAGTACCTATTTCAGACGATGAAGTTGATCGACACTTCTATTGTTTCGTTTTTGTGTAGAGGTGACGAAGAATTTTTTTCTCAATGGAAATTTCAACCGTTTCGATTGCTGGCCATTGGGACAATTATTTAGTTCAAGCGATCGATTTATATGTGATACTGACGAGTGACCGATACAGCATGTCTATCGCTTCAACGTTTAGAAGGGGCCATCTAGATGTTTCTGTAATATTCACCACTTACGGTTGAATGGATATATTGTAGGATCGGTCGTAACTTCATTAGCTAGGCCGACTAGGGAAATCATATAATACATATCTGTTTTTCAGATAATTGTCTTATATATATTTCATATATATATTTATATATATATATATATATATATATATATATATATATATATATATATATATATATATATATATATATATATATATTTATATATATATATATATATATATATATATATATATATATTATATATATATATATATATATATATATATATATATATATATATATATATATATATATATATATATATATATATATATATATATATATATATATATATATATATATATATATATATATATATATATATATATATATATATATATATATATATATATATATATATATATATATATATATATATATACTGGGTGTTCTACAAGCTCTATGACAAACTTTGACAGAAGGTAGGTTGCTTGATTATGAACACATTTTTTTTAATAAACATGTGTCCGATTTGTTTTTGTTTAGAAGTTACAAGCATTTAAACTTTATTAACAATTAATAATAAAAATTCAAATTAAATGATAATCGCAAAACTAAAGACTATAAAAAATGTCCACCCTCAGCTTGAATGCAAGCCTCACATTGACGAACTGAAGATTCGGTCATTCGAAGAATGAGATTTGGATCATTTCTTATTCGGCTAGCTGCATACCCATATACAAACACAATATCTGCATATGCCTCAGTGGAGAATAAATGCCTACGTTTTTGATTGAAGCAGGTGTATATTTTATAAGTGTGCATTGTTTAACATGCTAACTGACTTTCTGTCACTTCCTGGTTGACTGAAAAAATTACGATTTTTCAAATGCTTGTAACTTCTAAACAATAACGAATCGGACCCATGTTTATTGAAAAAAAAATGTTTAAAATCAAGGGACCTACCATCTGTCAAAATTTGTCATAGAGCTTGTAGAACACCCTGTATATATATATACACACATATATATATATATATATATATATATATATATATATACATATATACATATATATATATATATACATAACATATATACATATTATACATATATACATATATATATATACATATATATATATATATATATATATATATATATTTTTTTTTTTTTTGATTTATGTTTGACCTATTATTATTCCGGGTGTCCACGGAAGGTGGCTCGCCCCTATAACTTTTTTGTTTTCGGAGATAATGAAATAAAATTCATAGGATCTGTTTGACGCATAAAACTGCATTTTTTGAGAGTTAATTCAACTTCATGCAACTTCCGGTTTCACCGGAAGTGACATAAACTTTCGATTTTTGAATGGGACACCGGGTATATTTTTAGTTTTTTTGTCTCCATATGAGATTTATAATACAACCATGTATCATTTGTTACTTTTTGTAACCTTTTTTTCATTTTTTTTTCGAAATAAATTTTTATTCTAGAGGGCTATGGATGCGTTCAAATAACTTTTCGATCCTAAAATGTATGTTAAAATACAACTACACTGTTTTCGATCAAAATGTTCCAGCTATGTGAAGTTTAATTTCAAAACTTTAATTACTATTTTTTTTTCAAATGGCCACCATGTCGTCGGAAAAAAAAAGATAATTTTATTACGATTAATTTGATACCGCACTCTTGGTATTAGGTTGAAAGAAAACTTTCGATAAAAACCTGAAATCCCATAACCTTAGAACTTTCTTTAAATGAAGAATCTTATTGAGATTAAAATAACATTTGAAATCATCGAGTAGCCTGTGACCAACACAACTGAAACAAAATAAGTCCAAAGCCACGCCTACAATTCTACGTCTCTGGACGGCAAACAGGGCCATTTTAGGACCGAAATTATTTATTTGAACGCATCTATAGCCCTCTGGAATAAAAATTTATTTCGAAAAAAAAATTGAACAATGGTTACCAGAAGTAGCAAATGATACATGGTTGTTTTCTTAATGTCATATGGAGACAAAAAAACTGAAAATATTCCAGGTGTCCCATTTAAAAACCGAAAGTTTATGTCACTTCCGGTGAAACCGGAAGTTGCATGAAATTGAGTCACTTGTCAAAAAAAGCAGTTTTATGCAATAAACAGATCCTGTAAATTTCATTTCATTATCTCCGAAAACAAAAAAGTTATAGGGGCGAGCCTCCTTCCGTGGACACCCGGTATATTTTTTCACAATGTAATATTTCTTTGTGTAAGGTTAATTAACACAATTTAGGTGTCATGCAAATTATTGTCTATTGACGTTTCGACCACTTTATGGCCTCGTAAAAATCTATAAAATTAAAGGACGTAATAAATTTTGACATTTATATGAAATACATTCCTACCCATGAACGTAGATGATCAATACTCTAAAATAAAAGCAATAAATACAAAAACATTCTTACAATACAATTGTTCACAGATAAAGGCACCGTGTTGGTGGGCCAATTAATTCTACACGTCTATCAGAGAAGCGTATCATTCATATCTTTCTTGTCGTTAGTTGCATATTTGAAATTTTCTTGAATTTCCAACGATTTAAGAAATTCCCTTTCTTTTGGTGTTTGACTCAGTTTTTATTACCTATCTTTGTTTCATTGAAATTGTTTTTCCGTAATTCCATGTTTTGTCAGAGCGGTGAAGTATTTGTCGTATTTATGGCTCTTCAATCGATTCTCCAAATACTGGCTCGTTTGACCAACATATATACGCCATCACATTCGTTACACGGTATTTGATAAATTAAATTACTCATACAAGTATATATATATATATATATATATATATATATATATATATATATATATATATATATATATATATATATATGTAATGTTCAGAAAGATTTCCGCGGTCGGAAGTATTTGAAAAACTTGGTTCACGGAATGAACCGCGTAAAAGATTTGAAAAATCTCGACGTTTCGGCTCCTTTTGCGAAGCCATCTTCAGGAGAATTAGAAGGTAAATAATTCAGACTCGTGGCCTCAATCTGCCTACTCCACGAATCGAATTAGGAGGAATCGGAAACAATACGATTGCGTGGTCTCAACCTGCCTACTCCACTAACCGTACTGCTTCCTGTCAACTCTGAAGTCTCAATCTGCCTACTCTTCAGAGTCAACTGACGGGCCGATCGTCGCGTGGCCGTATTTATAGGGGAGGGGGGTGGGTACTCACGCTCATCAGTGCGGGATGCACTCTGATTGGGTGTGACATGGCGACCACTCAGAAGTGGTTTCCATGCTGATGGGAGTCTGTGACTGTCATCTCTGGTGTTCAAACAATTTGGACGTTTTTCTATTTCTACAGCTTCACGGAAAATTCGGGATTTGAAAGATCGGACGGGAGCAATAGTTCTTGTATTGGGGAAATCGATAATGTGGCCTGTTTGGGTGTGATGTTGGGAAAGGGCGTTGGCGATATCTGAGTGTCTTACCGAAAGTGAATGTTCTTTGACACGGACCTGAATTCGTCGGTTCGTTTGTCCTATATAGGAACGAGGACAATTGGAACAGGGAATCTCATAAACACCGTGATTTTCGTTAGGAATTTTATCCTTGACGGATCTGACCAGATGGGAGAGTTTTTGTTGAGTAGTGAATATTGTTTTGATGTTTGTATTTTTGAGAGATCTTGCGATCTTATCTGTTACTCCTTTGATGTACGGAAGAAATAATTTAGGTGTAAATTCTTGTTCAGTGGGATTGGAACGAGGTAGAGGTGGGGTGATGTTTGTGTGTTTGCGTATGCTCTTGTTGATTTGATATGTGTTGTAACCGTTCCGTAATAATATATGTTTTAGAGTTTTGAGTTCTGATTCACGGTGTTCGTCGTCAGATAGTCGAATGGAACGGTAGAGCATACGCAAACACACAAACATCACCCCACCTCTACCTCGTTCCAATCCCACTGAACAAGAATTTACACCTAAATTATTTCTTCCGTACATCAAAGGAGTAACAGATAAGATCGCAAGATCTCTCAAAAATACAAACATCAAAACAATATTCACTACTCAACAAAAACTCTCCCATCTGGTCAGATCCGTCAAGGATAAAATTCCTAACGAAAATCACGGTGTTTATGAGATTCCCTGTTCCAATTGTCCTCGTTCCTATATAGGACAAACGAACCGACGAATTCAGGTCCGTGTCAAAGAACATTCACTTTCGGTAAGACACTCAGATATCGCCAACGCCCTTTCCCAACATCACACCCAAACAGGCCACATTATCGATTTCCCCAATACAAGAACTATTGCTCCCGTCCGATCTTTCAAATCCCGAATTTTCCGTGAAGCTGTAGAAATAGAAAAACGTCCAAATTGTTTGAACACCAGAGATGACAGTCACAGACTCCTATCAGCATGGAAACCACTTCTGAGTGGTCGCCATGTCACACCCAATCAGAGTGCATCCCGCACTGATGAGCGTGAGTACCCACCCCCCTCCCCTATAAATACGGCCACGCGACGATCGGCCCGTCAGTTGACTCTGAAGAGTAGGCAGATTGAGACTTCAGAGTTGACAGGAAGCAGTACGGTTAGTGGAGTAGGCAGGTTGAGACCACGCAATCGTATTGTTTCCGATTCCTCCTAATTCGATTCGTGGAGTAGGCAGATTGAGGCCACGAGTCTGAATTATTTACCTTCTAATTCTCCTGAAGATGGCTTCGCAAAAGGAGCCGAAACGTCGAGATTTTTCAAATCTTTTACGCGGTTCATTCCGTGAACTAAGTTTTTCATATATATATATATATATATATATATATATATATATATATATATATATATATATATATATATATATATATATATGAGTCATTACTAGTTATAGGAATCAGTGAGGAATTGATTAATCAAAAAATTGTTATATTGTTATTGTTCTGAATTCATTAATTGCGAAAAAACAGAGTGTTAAAATGCATTCAAATAATTGTAATTCAATCTTCAAAAAGAGTTGCGATTTTTAGATCTTTAAAAAATATTGATTGAGTAGCTTAAGCAATTGACCCTTTTCAAAACTGTGATGGCTTTCAGGTAATTATACCACTCTGTAGTTTCAATGGGCTGTCTAATTAATTACCTTATACTCATTTGATGTCAATTAGTCTTAAAATTTGGTTACAGAGGAATTCATTGTTTGAAGCGCTACGATAGAAGTTTGGAAACAAACTCAATTTATTATACTGAGTTTCAATATTGAAATTGATGTTTGGTGATTGTGGTAGTGATATTAAATCAATATCATATCACTAAAGGCGTTTCAGATGCTACATTGCTCGCAGTACCCAATTACTCTGAAAATGTCAGATTTTCTGGGATTGTTCAACTGTATGGATTTGTGTTTCCATTGTTATGAGTTTCAATTGAATTTAAGAAGAATATAATCTGAGTATTTAATTTTGTAATAGATGAATTATTTTTCACTGTGGAAATTCCTTCAAATTTAATACTATTTCCTAAGAAGGAACATACAATTTATACCAGTTCCGAAACGCTGTTGGACTTGAATCTATGTCACTTCCCAACATTATATTTATGACTATATAACTCATGTGTGAATAAGCGAATAGAGTCCGTGAATTTTGCATATGGTTACGATTTTTTGATGTTTGTCAAAGAAAAATTAATAATCAGGTTTGATGAAGTTTCGTTCAATTTTTCAATATGCAACGCTTTGATTATAGTTCTGGCGGTGTTGTTTATTCGTTAGACAATCGTAACGAATACCAACTCGAGCAAACGAAAATAATCTATTATTTTCGTAAAACATCACTCTCTGATGTTTCGCAAAATGCGTGGCGTGAATCATTTTCTATGCTCTTGTGATATTATAACACATTATACAACTCATGTGTGAACAAGCCAATTTAATCCGTGAATTTTGAATTGTTACTGCGTATTTGTAGAATATAAGATTCGGTGAATAAGATGGTTACATAATATTTCGATGAGTAATAACTAAGGAACACTGGATTCGAGAATGTGAATCAGAGTCAGTTGTGATTGTACCGGTGCAGAGTAAGGTGATTAATAAAGTTAATATATTCTTGCATACTGAATGTTTCATTTCACACATAGTATAACAATCAACAGAACATTACATTGGCGACGAGGTGAAACTATATAATAAAAAATTAAGTGTTAGTGTTTCGGCTGCTGAAAAAGACAATTAGTCAATCCCAAAAGGAGGATAAAGTGGACGTGTAGTTCACTAGGCCGTCGAGCCTGTGTATAAAATCAAAAGATTATACAGAGTGAACATGTAGTTCACTAAGCTGTCGAGCCTGTATATAGAATGAATTGATTATAAAGAGTGGACGTGTAGTTCACTAGGCCGTCGAGCCTGTGTATAAAATCAAAAGATTATGAAGAGTGGACGTGTAGTTCACTAGGCCGTCGAGCCTGTGTATAAAATCAAAAGATTATACAGAGTGAACGTGTAGTTCACTAAGCTGTCGAGCCTGTATATAGAATGAAATGATTATAAAGAGTGGACGTGTAGTTCACTAGGCCGTCGAGCCTGTGTATAAAATCAAAAGATTATAAAGAGTGGACGTGTAGTTCACTAGGCCGTCGAGCCTGTGTATAAAATCAAAAGATTATACAGAGTGAACATGTTCTTCACTAGGCTGTCAAGTCTGTGTATACAGTGAGATACAAAGTGGACATGTAGGTCGTCCTTCTTAAACACAGTGTGTGAAACTTTCAGAGCGAATCAAAACCAGTCCGTACTCGAAGGAATATAGTACTGGTCTATTCTATAAGTAATGAATTATATGGAAAAATATAATTTAATAATTTTAGGATGTCAACCATCTCAGGTATTGAGCAATTTCACTGCGAGGGTGATGCTATGTCTCTGGGGAACAGATGGGATAAATGAAAGCGTGCCCTATCCATCTACCTGCAGGCTTCAGACATCGTTGACTCAGTAAAAAAAACGGGCTGTTCTGTTGCATTCTGGAGGGATCGCATTGCAGGAAATATTTTATAGCCTGCCTGGGGCAGATGTTGATAGGAATTTGGAAGAAAATAAAGGAGTAGACGTGTACAAGGTTGCTCTGGAAAAGCTGAACGCTTATTTCTCTCCAAAACAAAGTAAGTTGTTTGAGCGGTATACGTTCCGGTTAATGAATCAGGCAGAAGATGAAATATTTGATAAATCCTTGGTAAGATTAAGGCATCAAGCTTCAAAATGCAGTTTTACAAATGTCGAAAGAAAATCTCATTGGACCAGATTACCGAAAAAATGTAGGTCGAAGGACTTAAGAAGAAAAATTTTGTCACTTAGGCGATAGCATAACTTTGAATGACATAATAATGGAAGCGAACGCTTTGGAGATCTGTTAATCGTCAAATGCAACAATTTGAAGATAACGGACAAAATGTGCTATCTACTAGTAGTGTTTAATAATCTTTTTTCAAAACCATAAAATAAGCGACAATACAAAAAGCAAAATTCTTGTGGAAAATGTGGTAGTGGCAAAACACGATTCACAAAATCCAAAGTGTCCGGCAGTAAAACGTTATATGTCGTAAATGTAATCTTAAGGGTCGTTTTTGCTAAGCACTGTTACACTAATAAGAAAAGAATTAACTTAAATATTGAACATCGAAGTGAAGAACACACCGGCACCCAACAAACGTCAACGGAAGTCTTTTTCTGTAAATAACGTTGACGTTGGAAGCGACCCTGAGCAGGAGACGGATTACGTGTGTTCATTTTTACGATGATGAAACTATTTCCTGTCAGGTAGGAGGTTGCGTAATATCAATGATAGTAGACTCGGGGTTAGCAAAAGCAATATCATAAGCGACAAAATGTGGGAACAACTTAAAAACAAAATTAAATTAAGATATTTAATCAGGAAAAGATGTTGACAAAAAGTTTCTAGGCTACCGCTAGTAATAAGCCATTGAAAGTGTTGGGGACTTTTAAAGCTGAAATGAGAGCAAAACAACAAAAATGAGGTCGCTCGTTTTTATGTAATAAAAAAATGGGGCTAAATCTTTACTTGATAAACAAACCGCTATTGCTTTGGGGCATTTTAAAGATTAAGGTGAACATAATTCTCTTTCAACATTGCCATTCCTAAATTTAAGGGCATTGTTGTTAATATCCCCATAGACGACACCGTCAAGCCGGTTATTCAGTGAAATAGAAGAATTCCTATACCGTTGGAAAGAAAAGGTAGACAAGGTTATAAAGGAATTGCTAAATGGCGATATTATTGAAACAAGTTAACGGACCTTCAGAATGGATATCTCCATAAGTCCCTGTTTTGAAAGGAAATGGAGATGTACGCATTTGTGTAGATTATGAGGCGTGCTAATCAAAGCCGATAGCCCGAGAAAATCATCCGCTCCCCAACTATAGAGTTGTTGGTACCACAGTTAACAAATGCAACAGTATTTTCACGTTTGGACATTAAGAATGCTTTTCACCAGGTGGAAAATTTCAGAAAATTCCCGGACATTATAACCACATTTATTACAAAGAATGCGGTTATTGCAGATACAAACGTCTAATGTTCGGAATAACATGTGCACCCAAACTATTCCAAAAAATAATGGAAAAAAATATTAATTAACTGTGGAGGTACCATCAACTTCATAGATTGATATTGTCATTTTTGGGGAAAATGTCGCTCAACAGAATCTTCGACTAAGAAAACACTGAAAACTCTTAAAGAGTTCAACGTCCTACTGAATGAAGACAAATGTCAATACTGTGTGGCACCCATAAACTTTTTAGGGCATAATCTTTCAAGCCAAGGAATAAAGCCTTTGGGCGCTCATGTTAATGCGATTAAGAGTTTTAGGCATCCTAAAACAATTGAAGAGCTTCAGAGTTTTCTTGGACTTGTTAACTTTGTAGGGAAGTGGATTGCAAACATGGGCCACAATAACAGAAACCTTTAAGACAGCTGCTACGACTAAAGCTTAATGAAAGTGCAAAATATTGAAAGGTTGTGGATGAGAAACAAAGCACAGCATTCCTTAAATTGAAATCCTCCAGAACCTATGAAGACGAGAGAACTTCCAATGAGTCCATGGGTCGATATAGCAATTGACTTCATGGGACCCCTACCAAGTAATGACTACCTACTGGTCCTTGTGGATTACTATAGTCATTATAAAGAGGTAAAAATAATGAGGATTATCAGTTCAGCTTACACTATCACAGCACTTAAAGAAGTTTTTTCGCGACTAGGGATTCTTCACTCTATTACCGCTGATAACGGTAAGCAGTTTTCAAGTGTGGAATTCAAAAACTTTTGCAAAGAAAGCAACATCACGCTTTATAATACAATTCCATACTGGCCACAACAAAATGGGGAAGTTGAGCGGCAGAATCGTGACAATCTTAAAAGACTGAAAATTAGTAAAATAAATAAATCTGATTGGAAAACCGATATGCTAGATTATTTAGTTGTGTATAACGCTACCCCGCATACGACAACCGGGAAAACTCCCGGCGAGTTATTTTTTCGGCGGACATTTAGAGATAAGCTACCAAGTTTACCAAATATGCCTAACACAGAAATAGTTGAAGAAGAAGTCAGGGACCGTGACATATGGAAAAAAGAAAAAGGGCGGAGATGTTCAAGTGAGCAACGATGAAACTGTTCAAGTTTTAAGAAAAAACGTTGTCCATCTGAAAAAAGTTGCAGGCGAGTGGAAAGTAGAAAACTGAGCCACCTGGTCAGGAATAAAATTATATCTTGCTCATTACAAAATACACATGTTTGTTTGTTGGGGTAGTTTTGATTTCTTTTCTACACATTATATACTTTATATATGTTTATATATTAAATGTATATATAATTTTATAATAATTTCATATATTTGTTTTTCATATTTTCTATATTTCTATAGATATTTGAAATTATATCTTTTTGTAGCTTTAAGATCTAGATAAACTTATATTTTATATTAGGATAGGGAGGTACTATAGGCAAACTTCGGTATAGATAAATTGATGTTATTTTTATGGTATAATATATCATGTTACAAATGTTTTGTTATATTGTTCTGTTGTGATGCAAAAAACTTATTATATAAAAAGATAGAGATGTAGAATATAAGATTCGGTGAATAAGATGGTTACATAATATTTCGATGAGTAATAACTAAGTAACACTGGATTCGAGAATGTGAATCAGAGTCAGTTGTGATTGTACCGGTGCAGAGTAAGGTGATTAATAAAGTTAATATATTCTTGCATACTGAATGTTTCATTTCACACATAGTATAACAATCAACAGAACATTACAGTATTAATAGGTGAATATATCCTTGACGACGTTGTATAACCGTTTTGGTGTTTCGCTTCGTGTCAAAATGTGAATATTTCAAAATTGACGATTTTTTGACGTCTTAAAAAGAATTAACATTCAAGGAAAGCAGAGCTGTGCCAAAGCATTGTGCTTTGTGCTCGTGAAAGCACTCGGAGCCCTTTTGTGCTCCCGAGCACTGTGCTTCCGAGCCCTTTTCAAAAGCAGTGCTTAGGGCTTAGTAATTGAAGTCCTTCAACAAAAGGCTTTGTGCTTAGTAATCCCAAAAGTGCTCCCGAGCACTGAACTGCTCCCAAGCACTTCTGCGGATTACTAAGCCCTGAGCCAAACTTGTCGTAACACGAATATGCGTATGCGGCGGCGCTATGATACGTGAGTTGATATCATTCCAGTGATAAACATCTCACGTTAGTGTCAAGTCAATAAAAAAATTATTTATAAAATACAACACCCCCTTCCATCAAAGCTCCTGTTGAAAGACTCTTTTCGTTTCCATCTATAGTAAATGCACCAAGACGTCATGCTCTGAGTGACAGGAGTAACTTCGAAAACTTAGTTAAATTAAAAGCTAATGGGGATGTTTGAATTTTTTTTCATTTTGATGAGTTGTACACCATTACTTAAATGTTACTCGTATGTAGTCAATACATTGAATGGAAATTTTGGATTTTTTTATGGTCATGGAACTCAACTATCTAAAACGCATAGTTTTTTCAGTACCTATATTTTGATGAAATTTGAATAATAAGCATGGGATTTTTAATATGAAATATTGAATCTTTCAATATTCTGTGCTTTCCATAAGGGTTTCTACTATTTGATATATTAATCATCACTTAGGTGATTAAATACTAATACTAAGATTCTACACAGGTCCTTTTTTATCCTATTTTCAATAAAATCTGTGTCATTTAGCTAATATCAATGTTCGTAGGTCACAGATTACAGAAGCATATCTTGTTTCTGTATTATTTAAATTGAAATGTATCTATGATCTTTATGAAATTGATCAAAAATGGCGTGTGAGAATGCCTATGCTTATAGTTATTTATGTATCAAGGGAGTTATAAGGATGTTAACTACAGAGGACAACAGATGTCAATCCCGAGGGACGCCTCCGTACAATGTACCATTTTTCTGAGAATTTAGTGGAATTCCAATATTCAATTGGATCTTTCCCTGAACCTCTCTTCGAGCAAAATGACGTGCGGGACAATGAAATCCACTGAACCCCATTGAAAATTTTCTGCTCCTTTCAAATATCTCAATTAAATCCCAAAATTTTAATATAGTGTGTCGAATCTCCGCTTGAAAGTCCCATAATTTCCAAATACGGACCTGGAATTTTCTGGAAATTTAAATATAAGTCAGTCGACCTGTGGAAGTGAATCATACGTTCCAAATATCAACCGAGTATGCTGGTTGGTTCAAAAGTTATGAGGAATTGAAAATTTTGGTCATAAACTCGGTTATGGAATTGATTAGACCTATCATATATCGATTTTTTGGACTCGCCTTGGATAGCTCTAGCTCAGGTTGTCGTAGATATGTTCATTTACCAATGAAACACCCTGTATAGTTCTGTAACAGCTCATAGTGAGCATCGGATTTGTAACACCCTGTGCATCTATTCTCACACGTCAATAATCTCATATTCATATGCCAGCTTACAATTTCTTTACCGATTAAAATAACCTCAATTTCAACGATTCCTAAAAAAGTACTTAGGGCTTAGTGCTCGAAATGTCAAATTACTTTCACAAAGTACTTAGTAATCGCAAGCCTTTTGTAAAAATAAGTGCTTAGGCCGGGAGCCTTTTTTTTGAAGTGCTTAGTGCTCGAAGCACTATTCTTCAGTGCTCGTCACAGCTCTGAAGGAAAGTCATTTGATTTTTCAATTTGCAACGCTTTGGTTGTAGTTCTGGTGGTGTTGTTTATTTGTTATATAATCGTAACGAATACCAACTCGAGCAAACGAAAAGAAACGTTATACTGATCACTTCACCAAACTTGATAACAAATTATTTTTGACAAACTTCGAAAAATCGTCAATATGAGAACATTCACATTTTGACACGAGGCGAAACACCAAAACGATTATATCACGTCGTCAAGGGTATATTCGCTTATCAATATGCAGTAACCATGCAAAATTCACGGACTCTATTGGCTTATTCACACATGAGTTATATAATCATTAAAAGAGATTTTCTATTTGTAGGTAACCCTTGTTTCGAGTTTTCGAACATATCGCTTTTCCTCCCAAATAAGTTCACATATTTTACCGTTCGGAAAATTGGCATAGGGGCGACTTGGTTTCGAAATCGATCCACTTGATGAATTCGTCGACGATCTGGGATGTGCCCGTAGCGAATCAACATTATTCATTTCGTCGGCGTAGATGCGGATAAGGGCCACGTCCCAATCTAGACATGCAGATTTCCGCAAAGCTAATTAGTCCTAATACGTCATGGTTTTGTAAAGCGCGAGAGCTTCATAACCAACTGGGAAATCAATTATCATAAAACCGAAGCGATGCGCCTTGTTCTCTTGCCATTTGTGAACAATGCTTGCCGAAGTTGATAATGATTCATCTGGTGCATCTTTCACGTTCAGTACGAAGATCGTGTAATTGGAACTAGGGTAGGATTTAGTTATCAAGGATAGGTCTTCTATCATTAGGAATGCTAAGATATATGCACATAAAAAAACCAAAACACTTTTAGATTAATATTGAGGAAGATATTCCTCTATCTGCAGTAACTTACATCTCCACACCTACCACAGATCCTATCATAAACGATGTTCCTGTAACACCAATAGTAGGGGAACCCAAGCGGGGATTTTGGGATTTACTCGAGCGCGGCAGAATAACATATTGGGGGAAACCTTGCACCCTGTTGAGTATCCCCACCATACATGAACCCTCAATATAGGGGCGTTCGTCTTGGGCAGCCGATCAGATTAGTAAAAAAAAATCGTTCATTCGAAAAACTCGAGCGCGTCAGATTAAGGCAAGGTGAGTTAATTACAAGCAGAAGAGTATGCATTTCACTAATCTGACGATTTGCACGTGGCATAAGGAAATAAGAGACTAAAAAGGTTGCAAAAATAAAACGTCACCCTGATTCTCGAGCACGGTTAAATTTTAATTTTTATTTGAAGGAAATGTCACGATTTTTTTTTTGAATTTTTGATTATCGGCGATGAGTTTTGGTCTCGTACGGTCACCCCCACCATGCAAATCGGCAGATTAATTTACCTTCGTTATCAGAGACGATGTGGGGTGAATAAAATATTAATATCTGACGCGCTCGAGTAAATCTATATAACGATTTTTTTTTACATTTTTGAAGATCTGCACACGTTTTCCCTCCCAGTGAAATGGCATACATCATATAACCTTTTTTTCGTTTTAGCATCTAATCTTCACAATCCAAAAGGTCCCCACGACGCTCGAGTAAATCCCCATTTAGCATCTCGGGCTCCCTTACTAAAACAAATGCTTCACTTGTATTTATACTACAAATACTACCGTGAAAGATATCCATATACTTTCAACTAGTGACAAAATTGTATTTGGACTGCGGATACCATCATGGTAGATATTTTGAGTCTGACTTAACATATTCTACAAACTGTGACATTTCTGCGCTATTTTCGTGAGTCTGTCAGAATTCAGTAAATACACCTAGTTTATTATTTCACGTGCGTACGAAATGAAGTTTGCTCCGTCAAAGTTTGTTTTCTCCTCTTAGCTGTTTCCTAGTGTCGGATTAAACCATCGCGGGGCCTGTAGCAAATTCCGCCAAGAGGCCCTTGGTTTGCTTTAGGTTCTCAATTTTATGGTATTAAACTCAGATTACAGAATAAAACCGACAATTCCACTCATGTATAATAATTCCCATTTGAGAGAACGAAAATCGTAGTTTGCTATCGGATAAATAGGAAGGAACAGAAATGCAAGTGGATAAAAATATCGGATAAATTACGTTACCTTACCAACGCTAGCAATTATTCGTTTAGCAAGCGTTGCATCAGTTTGACAATTGTAAATGTCGAAAACAGAATTTTACAACAAATACCCTATATTCCAGTAAATATGTTGAGATTTGGAAATATTAGCGAGGCAGAAATAATAAGGGAGATCGAAAAATCAACTCCTGAAAATACAAAAAAAATGTGGCAGGAATATTGATGGACTGGGGCTTTAATATGAAGAAACAGAATGGGAAAGATTATAAAGAATACGTGGTGAAAACAATGTGGAACACAACCGCGAAAATGTTGCAAACCATGTATTTCAAAAAAGTTTATGTTACTTTCAATCCTTTCACTGATTTGGCATTAACAATAATTCATGGAATTGTCGTACCAAATACCACGCGAGCTCAGATTTAACAGGATATTTTTTGTGGTTGTTTTCTCATACTTACTTTCATTGGCAATTTAACTCGATCTGTTCAGACAAAATCACTCGAGCTACGCTCTCGTGATTTTGTCAGAACAGCTCTCGTTAAATTGCCAATGAAAGTAAGTATGAGAAAACAACGACGAAAAAATATCCGGCTAAATCTGAGCTCTAGTGGTATTACCCCCGAAAATTAGTGTGACAACCCGGAGCGGCTATGTAGGAAGACGTATATCTGTGTGCGTGTAATGATACCAGTTTTTGAAAAAAACTCCCTATATATGTTGTATTAGTTCTACAAATCAAACTGGTTGGCTTTTTTTTTTAACTTCGGTAATAAAATAGTTCGTATATTATTTTAAATATTAATTAGGTGCAATCAAAGCTACGTACGCACAATCAAATTCAAATTTATATTCATGTAAGTAAATGACATCCATGATACTTGTGAAAGAGCTATTTGAGCCAATTTGCCTAAGGTTAGTTAGCTGATTGGGGTTGAGCTATAAGAACTGACAAGAAATTTCTGCCACTCTTTTTCATTCGCCAGGGGGTCACAAGTGTTGGTGTTACAATAATATGGTGGAATACAATCTGATGCAACTAAATTACAATGCTTCACTAATGTCTAAAGAGCTTTTTACAGTTTTTAACGTTGTGTCAAATATAAATGTACATCAAATTCTAATAGTTTGATAGTCAATAGAATCATATTTTATTTGTTCAAGTTTTACGACTAGCTCGATAGATGACAATATCAGGGAATTCCCCTGTTAGGTTTGCAGTGCTTCAAACTTGCGTGTAGTGCAGGTCAAGTAGTACAAACACATAAATTTTTAGAAATGTGGTACAACTTTAAATTATTGTTGTAGATTTTGACACCAACGTTTCTCGTGGTAGATATTATACAATCTATACTCACGATTTAACGTGACGAAATCGAATTTTAGTTTTTCAGGTGTAGGTGAAGCATAGCCTAAACGTTCGCGTTTAAGAGCCCTTTCAGACTAGGATACTGTATCCGAGATACTGTATGCGAGATACAGAATTTAGGCCAGATACAGTCAAGATACTTTTGTTAGAATATAGTTTTGTAAATAAATTTTATCAGTACAATATCAGTGCTGTACGGTGCTTTTTATGAAATGGACATTGAAGAGTGCGCTATGCTGCGGTATATTATATTTCTGGGCCCTAACTACAGTGTACCATGTATAATTTATTTCCGTAACTTACAATTTACTTGATAGTTTGCGAACAGTTACTAGATAGTAGTGCACTGATTAATACAAATTAAACATCAATTCGCTTATCTAAAGGGTTTTCACTGCAATCCGTAAAAACTTAAAAGCAATATAAATTAACGAATAAACTCATTATTCATCGCTAATAAACAATATTATTGAAATACTCCATTTAATTTTTGTTATCCATCTTGAGATGATTATTGTAAAAATCAGTAAGCTTTCGACAAATAATCGTCTTGTTTCGAGAGTTTTTAATAATTTGATTTATTTAGCTAATGAATTTATGCATTCCTTTTTGAATGCAATGTATAATTACTTTTATAAATATACCAACCATATTCATTTTGTTGAACAATTGTCATTTTTTCAAAATTTTCACACATCTGTTTGGTAATTTCCACCCAACATTTTTGTTTTATATATCTGTCGAAATGATTTTAATTACTTGTATTCCATATACAAGAATTCGGTTCTACCAAACTTATAAATTTCTTGTTATCAAAAACTTTATTCTCCATGGTACAATCGAAAAACCGTTCTATTCCACTTCACTTCTACTAATAAATAATAAAAATATTGTACACCTATGCTATTGTGCTTTTTGAATCGCAAAAGTATGCAAGTCTGAACAGGTCCATAAGCCACAATGATAATTCGGTATCCCGGATTCGGATACTGTCGCCGGCGGCTGAATGAGCGAGATTCAGAAATTTAGTATCGCGATACGGTATGCTGTGCTGAATGCAGTATGAAAACGTACATATAAACGCATGTATTTTCTGTATCTGGGATACGCGTATCTCGGATACAGTATCCAAGTCTGAAAGGGATCTAAGGCATGCAAAATATTTTACACTTATCTAAACTCATTTTTTTTACTGTCAGAGAGGCGTTGAGCGCGGGCTCCCGAATTTGCGGGGCCCGTAGCATTTGCTACTCTTGCTACGTGGCTAATCTGGCACTGCTGTTTCCTGTGTGTAACTGAAAGTGTTCTAGCTATAAATGACAAAAAAGGTTTCGATAACATCCAGAAGTTTCATCGTTCTCGAGGTTTATAGACACCCATGAAGTTGCGTAGCCCTTGGTGTAGTTGCATTGTTCTTGACATTTTTTGCGAAGTGACTCGCCTCTCGTGCCTTTTCTCTTATCAACCATTTCTCTTACTTTCTCAATAAGCGTTTATACTTCGGAGGAATTTGACCTAATATACCAATTCTCAACGATCCGTTTGACCAAGATAGGTGGTCCTATCTGCCAGCAGGATTTTAGGGTAACATATGAGGAATCTATATGACCAACTTCCGAGATTCTGAGTCGTGACAAGTATTCAGAAATTTTGAGTGAAGAAGAAGATGATTTTTGACATAATTATTTATTAACATAAGATAGCATAAATCCACTAATTGTAATTTTTGTCGGAGGTGAGTGATATCTGTTGTTTCATTTTCCACTCATGCTGAACATGTTATAACACTACAGTTTCGTTACAAAATAGGTCATCTTTGACTTTTTTGCAACAATTCATCTTACTGATGTCACTATGTGACTATATAGCTTGGTATTATAAACTGTAAAGCTAGAAAGGGGCATCAAAAAGAATTGATCAAGAATTGGGAAAAAGTGTATGATGTAATAAGAGGAATAAATGATGTCTACATAATTCAACGTATTTCTAGGACGAAATCAAATGTTAATTTTAATCGAGGGGTTAACCGCGCTAGGAAATTATGTAGGTACACCAAAATACTAAATTTCAAAAAAATTGCAGAAAACTGCATAAAATTACGGAAAATTTTGGTTTGTTGATTAAGAACCTCTGAAAATGTTTCACTACAACTAAAATCAGTTTCTTATGGCCCAGTAAAAGTTTGAATTTTACAAGGCGTTCCCTATAACATTTGGGATAATCGTTTTTAGAAATCAGTTCAGGTAAATCATCTCGAACAAATGTTTCGATTTGGATTATATTTTCCTCTTTCTATGTCCCCATAGCGAAACCAATGTCTATTCCTTATATTTTCGAAATAACTTCGAAGAATTTCGTGTCAATATCCCAAAAATGTTTAGAATTAATTTCCGACATTTTTATATAACTTCGAAGCACGCACCTTCTTCTCTTGTACTAATTATCCGTTTCATAGTTATTTGTCCTACAATTCTAATGTTTGTAATTATAACAAACTATAGAGAATATAATATCATGAATATTATGAAAGTTTTCGAAATATTATGAAATAATTGCAGAAATTCCAGAAAAGTTCACAAATTGCCAATGAAATCCAAGAAAATATTCATAAAATTCCAAAAAAATCCAGAAAATCGCACAAAATTGTAAAAAATTGCAGAAACCTCTTGGATGTTGTACACCAAAATTGCTCCTCGATCAACGCCTCAATTTTAATGAACTGGGGAACTGAGTGATTGTACAAGAATAATCTGATCGTGATTAGACTTTTTTGAATCCTCTGGATTTTTGCTCAAGGTATTCTAAATCACATGCTTTGAAAATTTTCTTGCAGGTCATTTTTTCGTGCGAAATCTTTTTTTTATTACATGTTGGCTGAAAATCGTGTATGTCCGTTCAAATAGTCACCTATCTTCTTACCGTGTTTCTTTCAAAACAATATCAATGGATTTATTTGCTTTCTATTGTTCAAGAGACCTTCCATTAAAAAGGATTTTGCGGCATCTATGAACCATTCCTTATGTGTTCATAAATATGACAGTGCAACAGCTCTGTAGTCTGCACTGAAAATCATATTTACCATTCGCCATGATTAATTCACTATCAATATTACTTCCATCTTAGTGGTAATTGTGAGAAAAAAAAAATTGTTATAGATATATCCGTATTCAATAAGTAGGTATACTTGAAATCGAATAAGGTTTGAGCTTAAAGAAATTATCATTTCTTTTAATTCAACTTTCTGTCGTAGAAATATAATATGAATGGGTATCGAATAAATTGCTTCACAAACTCTATACGTATTCCTCATGCATTAAGGTTTATCGATTAGCGCTGAAATTAACAGAGCACATGTGAATAAGTGTAAATGATTAATGAATCTTGTTCACGACTCTGTAAATTAATACGAAAGTTTCAGGTTATTAAGTATCTTCAGTCTATATTGTTCAGCTAACAAAGCATTAAATTTGTAAGAGAATATCATATGCTCGATAGCGTTTATGAGAATATATAAGATCGAGCAAGTTAAACTAAAACCTTGTCTAATTCCAGACAATTATTTTGGTGTGAAATATATATTCAACATTATATTGATGTGAAATTTCCATATGTGATATGTATTATTTAAGTATGCCATATAAATTCCTTTTTCAAAATCAAAACACTACACTTCAGCTTGCAAATCTTTGTGATATATACCTAAGAGTGAAAGTGTCAATAGTTTGCCGTTTTTGCCTTTTTAGGGTATTTTGTGTTTGGCCTAACTGCAGTGATGTTTGGGAGAACGTAGGCGAGAACCCGTAGGTCATCATCGTACGGTCAAAATAACTCCGCCTACGCCGGAGTTTCGATCTGCAAAGCGGATCACCGGATCAAACGTCGCGATAAAATTACGTGAGTTGATGCTCGTGAGAGAAAACTTCTCGTCCAGGGAGCTCAGATTCACGCGAGCTCCTAATACACAGTTGATTGGTTCGCCATACGGTCGATCGCGAATTTTTTGAGAATATCATCAATAAAATCTTCTGATGTTATTATACGGCAATCAGCAACATACCTTTTGAAAGTTATAATTCGTTCATTCGAATTATTTAATACATTTTCTTCTAAATATTCTAAAACTAATTGAGCTATAACACTGGAAATAGGACTTCCCATTGCTACACCATCAATTTGTTGGTAGAAGTTATTTTCATATTGAAAATAGTTTGTAACAGACCTGTCTGTTGATATTGGACTAAATAGCACGTAATTAATAACTGAAGACGGCCACAGCCGCAATGAGAAATTTTTGAAAAAAAGATAAATAGCACCCTATTCTTTGACTCTTCAAAATCAAAATAATTTGAACCTATTTCGAACATTACGTGGGTAAAGGTTTCTGTGGTTTCCCTTACCATCTAATAATAACAGATTTGAATGTTAATATTGGACTGAATAGCACGTAATAAATAACAAAGAACGGCCACAGTCGAAACATTTTAGTGAAACATAGTAGTCTTTTTCTATTCAAATTTTTTCAAATCAATAAATGTCAAAGAAATTTCAATTTTTTCAAAACTTTTGATAAAGTCACGAATGTCGTGGCGAAACGTCAACTTTTTAATAAAATCGAGTTTTTTAAGATTCAACAAGCCTGTTATTGCTAATAATTATCAAGAGATTATATATATATATATATATATATATATATATATATATATATATATATATATATATATATATACATTATATATATATATATATATATATATATATATATATATATATATGTATATATATATATATATATATATATATATATATATTAGGTATATTTATATATACATGCTACGATTTATTCTTTATATAACGTTATTCAGAACCTAATGGATGAATATAACTAATATCGTCCTAGGTTCGGGACACAAACTATGAATAAAATAATCATTATATACATAAAATAAAGCTTATAGTTTTATATTTATGATGATCGACCCATGTTAACTTCGTGTTTATCTGCGTTTTGCATTAAACAGAAGAAAACTTTCTCAAAACCATACTCTTTGTAGAGTGATACTGAAATTTTCGAACATGAACATAAATATACGCCCAACATACATTAATTACATCAGTTATATATAATTATGGTAATTGCACTTCAGTCATCGAACACCAGAAGAGATCGAGAGTCCTAGCCAGTGTCAAAGCTTATGATAGGATAGCGTTTGAAGAAATTTTGTACCCGGACAGATGTTTTTGTATGCTTTATAGAAACTTTTATTTGTATCTAACAAATTAATTTTGTGAGTAAACAAATCCAGGAGAACGATTTTAATCAACTTCCAATTGTTGCATCTATTTTAAAGTCGGTGTAAATTTGGCTGTCAGTACAAAAATTTGATAGAAAGTAAAATATTAGCTTTACAAAAATTCAATATCAATTTTCGGTAACTTTTTGACTAAAAAAAGTGATTTTCAAGATTGATAACTGAAGACTAAATTATAGTTGGAAGAAGAATAAGTGCCTACGCGCTATGCAGATTTTGAGTCGGGGTGACTTGACAATTTCTAAAATTCACCGTTCGATTGTGAATGCAGGTTTTGCATTGCGGTATACGTATAACCAGCTCCCTTGGAAAGTTGTTTGATAATTTTTTAAATTATTAAAGAATTTTCTTTATTTACTTTACCTATGTGATGTATGAAATTGAACATGGTCAACAAGTATGTTTTTCATGATTTGATTGAAATTTTGTATTTGGATAGGGTTGTTTCACAGATTTAAACTCACGCCATCATGCAATGAATTAGTTAATCAGGTTCGGATAATAATTATCGTTTCCTGGGTGTGCTGTAAATAGGATCTCATTGAGAATATATAAGGAACCTTATCATCATTTTTGATTAAGATACTTTTGTTCAGTTGTGTTATTTTTACACAACTTTTTGATTCAAGTCATTTAGGTGTTCAGCTTCAGAAAATTTTATTTGTTATTGTAGTTGAATTCCTTTTTGAATTTTGATTAACTTCGATTGTTTCATATTAAGAAACAATTTATTTGAACTTAATTTCCACTATATTTACAATTAAATGACAATTTTTTCGATAGCACAATGTCTTCATCAGATTTAGTTACAAACTTATTCTTAACATATATCGCAGCGCTTATATATTATCTGAAATACTCTACTAATAGACCAATAAAGGGAGAGTTTAAATCGCCGTTTGTTGTGGAAGGCTGATTTTTTGATAATATCTTCGTTTTTATATGTAAAACGAGAGTCAATACTTAAAAAATGAAAATCAACCTGCAAGGCTTGTAAAAAAAATAAAAACCACCCTCAAAATCACTTTTTTTGAAATATCTCGAAAACATAAAGAAATATGGAAAAATGTTTCCAACAAAAATTGTAGATATTGAAATTTTCTATGAAATCGTTTCTTATCACTTTTGACCTATTTGCAATAGAAACCGAGATATTTGCAATGTAAATTAAATAAATTAATACGCGCCACCTATTGACTAATGGTATAAGTGACACACTTGGAATAATTTTCTATAGAAATCATTATTGCAATTCACCTGCGCTATTGTGTACTGAAAATCTAAAAACATTGCCTGGTGTATTTATCCGAGAATTATTGGCGGGAGAACTCTGTCGGAGATATCAACGACGATTATTCATGCACTTGTAAGTTTTCCTAATACCGTTAGAATAATATATGAAATACTGAATTAATATATTATGGTACGGTTACATATGAAACAGATGAAAACTATATATATATATCTAAATATATATATATATATATATATATATATATATATATATATATATATATATATATATATATATATATATATATATATATATATATATATATATATATATATATATATATATATATATATATATATCTATATATATATATATATATATATATATATATATATATATATATATATATATATATATATATATATATATATATATATATATATATATATATATATAAAGATTACCGAAAGCTTGGAAAGCGGAATAAAGAGAATTCATCCATCATAATTCCCACTAATTGCCACATACCCTTACTTCAATAGATTCTTTATATATATATATATATATATATATATATATATATTTATTTATATATATATATATATATATATATATATATATATATATTTATTTGAATTGTTGTTGCCTCTGAACTATTTTTAACTTTTGGATATTTATTAGCAATAACAGGCTTGGTGAATCTCAAAAAACTCGATTTAATTAAAAAGTTGACGTTTCGCCACGACATTCGTGGCTTTATCAAAACTTGCATTGTATTTTATATGTCTGTGTGTTTGACAGTGAATGTCAAAACGCATTAGAAGTAATAAGACACATAAAAATGGTTACTCAGTTAAATTTGCATTGTTATTGTTGACAAAATAAGAAAAAAAATTTTTTTTATGTTAGACGCAATTGCATATTTGAACGTAGTTTTCAGTTCTGAACAACTTTTTTCCTTAACAATTTAAATATAATAGAAATGAATAACAGGGGGTTGTATTTATGATTCCCAGAATGGTATAACAGGTATGGACTTATTTGAAATGGTTAACTATAAAGAGGTTTCAAATACCAGCTTTAATAACGGGGAATTACCGAGTTCAATTTGCTGATTGAATAAATGGTCTGAAGATTTATGTTTCAACACATAAATCTTCAGACCTTTTACTCAATAAAACAACTTGAGAGCTGTCAAGGGACACCCGGATGGAACGGAGTTGTTTTCGATTAATTAGTGAAGGAATTGTAATAAAATTTAATTTTTTTTAAGTTATAATAATATTTTTTTCATTATTAACAAATATAATGTAATATAAACTTAATCAGTAGGCTCAATTTTAGTAATAATTGGCTTGTGGTAACTGAAGTAGGAAACATATGTTCGGGATTCTATTTTATTTAAATGTCTGTATGATGTATTATTATTGTCTGTATAAAATCTCTACTTACCTAACTCCATCAGCAATATCCGGAACTTGTGCAGAAAAACTGTCAGGATTCATTATTGTTATTATTCTTTATTATTTATCATGTACAAAAAACCTGTATACACTCAATAAAAATAATCGTCGCGACACCACACTGTTCAATGCGAAATAGAAAGACGAAACGAAAATAACTGGCTTGCTTTCTATGAGAGAGAGAGACAGACAGAGAAACACGCGCACGGCGTGCGCGCGCAAAAAGTGTCGTTACAACTTTTGGTCTTAATTTTTTCCGTCTAGCCCCCTTTCGCAACGCGCGATAAGGAACTTCGTTCCAAAATCTAATGTTCTTCCTAACAAATATTAATATGTAATGTTTAATTTGAGCTGATGTTATGTAATGTAGCGCTTATAACTGTAGTGACTGATTCTCCTATTCTTAAATAAATTTAAAAAATTATATAACGCCTAAAACAAAGTTGTCTCTTTTATCGTTCTACGTTTTTTTTTAACTCAAGGAACCTACAGTTTAACGCCCGTTCCGAACGGCCAATGGGCTTGAATCTAAGTCATGACCCAACAGATAGAATTTTGAACCACTAAATTTCAGGACATATACAACACCCAAGAGCAAGGTGGGACTCGAACCCACGATCCTCGGTTTACCAGCAATAAACCTTAACGCTGGGCTATCGAGGTCTCCGTTCTACTTTATTTAATGCATGATACTTTTTATCAACTCTAGGACATCGCATAACCCATTCTAAACCAAATTTTGAATAAAAATAGTTTTGAAAATGCGCGATTCCACGATTCGTAGATATTCACTTCAAGAAATCATAGAACATTATATTCGTACTATACGTATATATATATATATATATATATATATATATATATATATATATATATATATATATATACTATATGTATACCGTTTATACCGTTCTACACATGTATATATGTTTTTTAAAACAGCTGTATTCCTGCCATACGAAATAAATAAATAAATAATATTCGTAATATAAGCCAAGCTACAGAAATTTTTTCATGTAAAAAGTGTTAAAAGAAAACCAGCTGCGCCATTGTTTGTAAAATAGTTCCATATGATATAGTGGTATGTTTTTCTCTCGACTTTATTATTTATAACTGTTAACAATTTTATGCTTTTTTTAGTTTTTTGCTCATAAAATTGAAACTATCAGAGTAATCGTGATCGACTTATTGTAGAAAATGGAAAGACGAAAAAAATGAGAGGTCGGACGACTCGATCAGACCCTTAGTCTGAGGGAAAATCGGAAAAAACCGGCCAAAATGCAGTTTTTTCAAAAATTCATAACTCGGTTTTTTTTTTAGTTGCAGCGTTGATCCTCGGGTTAGTATTAATAATCAATATAAACCTTATTTGTGCGAAGGGCAGGAACTGTCCGATGCATAGTTTTTGATCTGTGGCCATTTGAATATTTTACTATGCAATTTTCCAGCAGACCTGAATGCGACAGGTATGGTCGGATTTCAATTTACAAAAAATATTTTGAAAGCAGAGTTCTCATTGTTCAAAACGTTCATCTTGGTTTTACATGAAAACGCTGAGAAATATGTTAAAAATAAAGCTGAACATGACGAAAAACGGCCGAAAAATTACCGTCATGTTCAAAATGCCGACGCTTTCCATTTAAATGTCATGCTTCTCCTTGCCTGCTGCTCTACCCCCACTCTTCAAGTACTCTCACGCGCTCGGCCGTTTTTCGTCATGATCAGCTTTATTTTCAACGTATTTCCCAGCGTTTTCATGTAAAACCAAGATGAAAGTTTTGAACTGTGAGAATTCTATTTTCAAAATCTTTTTTGTAAATTGAAATCGGACCATACCTGTCGCATACAGGTCTGCTGGAAAATTGCATAGTAAAATATTCAAATGGCCACAGATCGAAAACTATGCATCGGACAGTTTTTTGCTCTTCGCACAAATAAAGTTTCTATTAATAACTAATAATTACCAGAGGATCTAAGCTACAACTCAGAAAATAACCGAGTTATAAAATTTTGAAAAAACAGCATTTTGCCCGGTTTTTTTCCGATTTTCTCTTAAACTAAGGATCTGATTGAGTCGTCCGACCTCTCATTTTCTTCGTTTTTTCATTTTCTACGATTATTTTATTGACACCATCACGATTACTTCGATAGTTTCAATTTTATAAGCGAAAAACAAAGAAAACGCAATTTTTTGCATAAAATTGTTAATAACAAAGTTATAAATAATAAAGTCGAGTGAAAAACATATCACTATATAATAAGGAACTATTTTACAAACAATGGCGGAGCTGGTTTTCTTCTAACACTTTTTACACAAAATGCACACTCTAAATCTCTGTAACTTGGCCTATACGGAGAAATACACGAAATCAGAATAATGTTCAAGTCACAAATTGACAATTCTGTTATTTACTCCAGCTTAACAGAACACCCTTCGTACGTGAGAGAAACAATTTCTTTGGAAACAGCACTGTCCCACTGAGAACCTTAACGGCATAATCTCTAGCTAAACCTATGTTTACACAATTGTATTCGAAGTATGCAGGGTAGAAAGCCTGCTAAGATCACAAGAACCGCAAATCCACCGTAATCTGCAATTTCCACTAGACAACAAGAGAACGAAACAGAAGGGGAACAGGAATGGAAAATTCAGCCCTCGGATTATGGAAGGAGATCGTACAACAATAGATCCTAATTGCATTGTGGTAGAAGCATTGGTTGAGATAAAAATTTTCAATTTCCACCAATGATAAGAAGTAGAGAATCCAACGTAATCAGAACACTCGTTCTGCACGAAATCTATTATATTTTGGGTTTAATGATTTATAACCCTGAAATTGTAGAAGTAATGGACACATTCAGAATGATATTTCGTAGTGGCACAGCAGCTGGTTCAGGGCAGTTATTTTTCATGAGAGTCTACGTTGTGTCTAATGCACTGAAAGTAATTTACCATTCTACATACATTAAATGTTTTCGAACGGTAAAGTTTATATTATTTGTATGAGCATATTCAAAAATTATTTTGAAATATTCAGGGTGACGCAAAAAAGTAAATATCAAAGTTATATTTTTTCTTATGGAACACCCTATATTTTTTCATATTTTTAGACTATAGACCAAATAAAGGTAAGTAACTGTTATATTCCCTATACCTAAAACTGACCGTTTCTGAGGTATTTTGATAAATACAAAATACAGACCGTAATTAAGCAATTGTTTACACCCTGTAACATGTAACGAGCTGCTCGTCAATGAATTAACTGCTTAACTGAAAGGTTAAAGTTAACTTCCACATAAAAGTTCTATTTCAATATTGTAGAGTGGTGAAAAACATTGCAAAGTTTGGGCACATTTTTTATGGATTAACTTCTTAAAGTTAAATGGAACATCCTGTATACGATGACATATTTTGATGAAGAATTAGATTCCCTTTAATACTATATCAGTGTTCCTTATACCTATCTCTTATGTTTTCTACGCAAAAGACGTTTTTATATTCTACTTTCTACTAATTTCTTTATCTTAAAATGGAACATCCTGTATTGTAATTGAAAAGCATTTTTAAAATCTGTTTATTAAGGAACACGTAGATTCGCTGAAAGAACGAGAAGATTTTCGCGAATACGGTGTATCTCAAGCAAAATGCAGGCACAAGTATAAACTCAAATTTCGAATAAGAAGGGCGTTTCATTCCATACCGCAAAACATGCATATTATTAAGGGCTCAGCACTCATTTCAAGAAAGAGTTATGCATCGAGAATAATAGGCACCTTTTTGAGCATTTGTTAAAAGAATAATAATTGTTAATGTTTCAATAACATGAGTTCATAAGATAAAGAAATTACTTATAAGTAGAATATAAAAACGCCTTTTGCATAAAAATCATAAGAGATAGGTATAGGGAACCTGGGTGGCTATTCAATAGGTCCTCTCTAACCAATCCACTGCTCGGGATAATTATTATCCAACCAAATAAAGTATAAACTTTAAAATAAAAACACTTGGCTTATGTTTCACAATATAAAAAAAATATTTAGATACTGTATTTAGCAGTAATAAAAAGTCGACATGTTTCGAGCTATGAACTCATTATCAAGACTGACTACAGGAGAGTATTGCATCGTAATTTATAAAACAGACAAAAGCAAAGGTGATACCTGAAAATCAATTTGTTCATTTACAAGGGGTAATTGACTATTATGGGCGGAACTTATTTCGAGAATTTCGAGAAGGTCAAGACGTTTACCCTTGTTACCTGAATGTAACAATTTGGTTTTGTTGAAATCCAGGAAGTGATTGAATTTTATACAATGTTCAGAGAAGCCAGTGGTATTTTTGTTTTGTAAAATTGACTTTTTATGTTCTTCAACACGAATATTTATATTCCTTCCTGTCTGTCCAATATAGAAAGCAGGACATTCGTCGCAAAATATTTTGTAAATACCACTGTTTTCTCCGATGTTAGATTTTTCTTTATTATCGACCAAGAATGACTTCAAGTTTCTTTTATTTGTACAAATTGTTTTAACCTTATTTTTCGATAGTCTGTTACAAATTTTGCTACTCAAATTAGGCACATAATTTATTGGGAAGTATTTTTGTTCTTCATTAATAGTTTGCGTGGGGTATATTGAATGCAACAGATACTTTCTTCGTTTTTTCCCAATGAGCTTGTCGATAAGACTTTCATTGTAACCGTTATTGATGGCTAATAATTTAATTGTATTAACTTCAGTTTGAAAATTTGTTTCCGATAATGGAATCGTGAACAACCTATGTATGAACGAATGAAAAGCACTGAGTTTTATTTTAATGTGTTGGTTACTGTTGTATATTCATGAATCATTCGATGTAATAATAATAAGAAATTAATTATCGTATACGTTTATTATATCTCACTTATAACACATCCGATACTTGACTGAAGAAGCGTTACAATCACAGATGTATCCAGATAACAAATTATGCTACATGCGCATAAAATATAAGAATATGACAATTCCTCCCCCACAATGAATATTTACACTTCAGAAAAGTTACAAAATCAATAATTAATATTAAAATAATTCATATGAATTTTCAACATTATTTACATACTTATTCTATAATTATTTATCCTGCTATATTTACAAAATATACATAAGTACTAATAACTATAACCTAATAATAGTAATAACTACATAATATTCACTTTATCAATAATTTTTTAATCCGTGAGGATCGTCTCAGCGGATCCTTATTGGATGAAGGTGTAAAACTATTATCAATATTATCGGAGCCATTACTAATATTATTAAATTTGATCATTTGATTTATATGTCTTTTATATATTAAACCTGTATCGGTTCTGTTTGGATAAGGCCAATGTACATTTGAAATTTTCTGCGGATTTTTCCTATTAGATACACAAATTTCGCAACTTTTACTTATTTCTTCAATTTCAGAATCAAGATTTGGCCACCAAAAATAAGATCGTGCTAGTTGTTTCATTTTACAAATACCGAGATGTGACGCATGCAATTCTTTCAGAATTTCAAGTTGAAGAGTCTTTGGAATTATTACCCTGATTCCCCAAAATAAACAACCTTGATCTAAAGTAAGTTCGTGTCGTCTAGAAAAAATTTTTTTTTCGAAATCAGAGAACTCCTTACAATCAGACGGCCAGTTACTCGAAACAAATTGAACAATTTTCTTCAATTTTTCATCTTTCCTTGTCTCTTGTATAACACGTTTAAAATTCACAGAAGACATACCCTCCTCTATGTAATTAATAACTGAAAATTCCGAATCAAAAACCCGAATTTCATCCTTGATTGGTAATCTCGATAAAGCATCACAATTCCCATTTGCCGAAGTTCTGATAATTTCTATTTTATAATTAAATGCAGACAAAAAGTAAGCCCATCGTTGCAAACGGTTTTGAATCATATTATTTCCGTTTTTATTAGAACCGAAAATAAATTTTAATGGTTCATGATCTGATTTTAAAATTATTTCATTGCCACAAATATATTGATAAAATTTTTTGAAACCAAATATGATTGCCGCTGCTTCTTTATCAATAATTGCTCTATGACGTTCGCTAGGTGGAATTATTTTAGATGCGAATGCAATAGGACGTTCTGAACCATCCGAATACCTATGAGACAAAATAGCCGAAAGTCCGTGATCTGAAGCATCACATGCTAAAACTAATTTTTCATCGGGGTTATATAACGTTAAAACTTTCGGAGATGTTATCTCATTTTTGATCCAAAGGAACGCATTTTCACATTCTTTTGTCCAATTCCAGCCAGTGCTTGTTTTCAGAAGATCGTATAAACACTTCAACTTATGAGCTCGATTACATAAATATGATTCATAATAATTAACTAAGCCAAGAAAAGCCTTCAATTGCTTAGAATTGTTGGGACGTGGTACCTCAATAATTGCTTTTGTTTTTGAAGGTGACGGATGCAAACCTTTTTCGTTTAATAAAAAACCTAAAATTTCAATTTCATTTCGAAAAAAATCACATTTTTGAGAATTTACTTTTAATCCGGCATCAGCCAACCTACTAAAAATTTGCGTCAAAATTTTTAAATGTTCTTCATCAGTTCTACCTGTACAGTATATGTTATCTATATAAACTTTAACAAATGGAATGCCTTTTAGTATATCACACAGAATTTCTTGACATTCACCCGGACTGGATGAGATTCCTTCAGGAAGTTTTTTATATCTAAAAAGACCATCTTCTGTTATTATTGTCAATGAATCGCGCGAATTTTCATCTACGGGAAATTGCATGAAAGCATGTGCTAAATCAATTTGCGACCATTTCTTACCAAATTGAAGATTTGAAAATATTTCTTCTTTACTAGGAACAGGTGTTTTCTTAATAATTAATGATGGATTTACCGTTAATTTAAAATTACCGCAAATACGAACTGAACCATTTGATTTAAGAACCGGTACTATCGGCGTTGCCCATTCACTTACCTTCACAGGTTCCAGGTTACCTAAATTAATTAAACGATTTATTTCATCAGAAACTTTCGATTTTAAAGCAAAAGGAACTCTATAAGGTTTGAGTTGAATAGGTCTACTAAATTCCTTAAATTTTAATTGAATTTTTCTTCCTGTAAACTCACCTTGACCTTCCGAAAACAATGATGGAAATTTTTCTTTCATAGACATTAAAATAGAATCATGATCAAAATATAATAATAGAGATTCTTCATTGGAATTCAAACGAACAGGCCAGAAATTAAATTTTTTTAACCAGCATCGCCCAAGCAAAGACGGACCTGATCCTGATAAAACATAGCACTTTAAATTGAAAATTTTTACATTATTCAAGTCACAAATCATATTATTTAACACTCCTATAGGTTTTAAATTATGTTTACCGTAAGTCATCAACGTTAAATCAGACTTATCTAATTTTTCATTAGGAAAAATAGAATTTTTCGTATATTCTGAAATTGCTGTGATATATGACCCTGTATCTACTAACATTTTAATTGGTACTGAATTTAGTTTCAAATTTATGAAAATTGGATCAGCGATAACATCATTCTTCTTTACAGTATTAATATTGAAAAAATCATACTCATATTTTTGTTTATCCACAGTTTCAGTATCAACTTTTTCCTCTAATAAATGAAAATTATTCTTACTAGGTTTAAATTCATCATTAAATTTCTTTTGTTTCTTCCAACAAGCGGTTACTAAATGACCTTTGATATTACAAAATGTACATTTTTGAAACCTATATCTACATTGTTTAGCCATATGATTATTTTTAAGACCACAACAAAAACAAGTAAATTCTTTTTTATTTATAAAGGAATTAGTATTCGATGTTTTGATACCACCTGCAGTTCTGCTGTGTGTCGGTCGAGATTCTCTTGATACCTTCCCTTCTGTTGTGAAGTCCTTCTTTGGCTGTTGTCGAGTACTGCGAAGAAAATTCACATCAACGTTACCCCCTCTGTTCGGAGGAGAGTTGCGCATCGCCTCCCTTTCTGCCGACTCTCGTGCTACTGCGATTTTCACTGCGTCACTGAAATCCAGTTTTTCTTGACGAAATAATTCCATTTTAACGTTCTTATCTCTGCTGCCATTCACAAACTGATCTCTTAGTGATTTCTCTAAATTTTCGAAGTTACAATTGACCGATAGTCGTTTTAATCGGACAACGAATTCACTTACAGATTCGTTAGGAGCTTGCCTTGTAGAATTAAATTTGCCTCTTTCAGAAATTTCTGATGGTTTTGGTTGTAGATGATTCGCTACTAATTTAATTATTTCTTCATAACTAAGTTCTTTCGGTTTTACCGGTAACGCTAATGATCTGATTAGTGAATAAGAATTTACGCATACTTTTGTGAGTAGTTCCGCCACATGTTTTGATGAATCAATGTCATTTGCCATGAAATATAATTCTAACCGTTCTATGAAAGTTTCCCAGTCATCCTGATGTAGTTGAAACTCAATTTTGCACTTGGCTGCCATTTTCATTTTTCTTGAATGATTCACTGCAGCCTTAGGTTCGTCACACTTTTCTATGTTTTTCGAATACTTCACGGAGACCGGCTTTGATGCTTCTCGCATGGTACGTGTTTGCAACTGCGCACTACTTAGGAGTTCTTTTTGTAATTCTTCTAAATCTAAGTTTTTCCTGAATTCGACTTCGAGCACCGAAAAATGTTCTCTCACCGACGATTTCGTTAATTTTTTCACCCAACTAGAGTCATCTAACGATTTCGATCGAGCAATATCAGCCAAACACGAGCGTAATGTGTCCACTTTCCACGTGTCGTCTACTTTTTCACCAAGCACTATTAACTGGTCTATTAATTCCGCTTTTGAAAGACTATACACCCATGAAACGCCAATTTTCATCATCCTCGTCGCCACATTGTTGTATATTCATGAATCATTCGATGTAATAATAATAAGAAATTAATTATCGTATACGTTTATTATATCTCACTTATAACACATCCGATACTTGACTGAAGAAGCGTTACAATCACAGATGTATCCAGATAACAAATTATGCTACATGCGCATAAAATATAAGAATATGACAATTATGTCGCTGTGAATTAAAGTATCTGTGAAGGTTGGTTTTCTATAAATGTTGAAAGTAAGAGAATTCAAATTCCTAGCAATCTGAACGTCAGTGCTTTTCATTCGTTCATGCATAGGTTGTTCACGATTCCATTATCGGAAACAAATTTTCAAACTGAAGTTAATACAATTAAATTATTAGCCATCAATAACGGTTACAATGAAAGTCTTATCGACAAGCTCATTGGGAAAAAACGAAGAAAGTATCTGTTGCATTCAATATACCCCAAGCAAACTATTAATGAAGAACAAAAATACTTCCCAATAAATTATGTGCCTAATTTGAGTAGCAAAATTTGTAACAGACTATCGAAAAATAACGTTAAAACAATTTGTACAAATAAAAGAAACTTGAAGTCATTCTTGGTCAATAATAAAGAAAAATCTAACATCGGAGAAAACAGTGGTATTTACAAAATATTTTGCGACGAATGTCCTGCTTTCTATATTGGACAGACAGGAAGGAATATAAATATTCGTGTTGAAGAACATAAAAAGTCAATTTTACAAAACAAAAATACCACTGGCTTCTCTGAACATTGTATAAAATTCAATCACTTCCTGGATTTCAACAAAACCAAATTGTTACATTCAGGTAACAAGGGTAAACGTCTTGACCTTCTCGAAATTCTCGAAATAAGTTCCGCCCATAATAGTCAATTACCCCTTGTAAATGAACAAATTGATTTTCAGGTATCACCTTTGCTTTTGTCTGTTTTATAAATTACGATGCAATACTCTCCTGTAGTCAGTCTTGATAATGAGTTCATAGCTCGAAACATGTCGACTTTTTATTACTGCTAAATACAGTATCTAAATATTTTTTTTATATTGTGAAACATAAGCCAAGTGTTTTTATTTTAAAGTTTATACTTTATTCTTTATGATGTTTCACCAAGTGATGTGCGAGAATTCAATCTCAGTTATTATCCAACCAGTCTCATACTCGACGTACATAATGTGGAGGTGCTCCGTTCTGCTGGAAGAGCAGCAAATATTGATATAAGGAAAGATTTCCATGGACGTCCCTTTTATTTTCCACCTCATGAATTATATGAGACTGTATTTCTCTATCCAACATTACCGAATAAACTTTACTATTTGAATTCCCATCAATGAACAGGGGACCAATGATAGAATCGTCGAGTATTCCTGACCAAACATTCATTTTTTGAGGATATTGTGTATGCCTCTCTCTAATAATGGGAGTATTGATGTCTCTCCAATAACGGCAGTTTTGTTTATTCACATTGCCATTTAAATAGTAGGTGCATTCATCACTGGAATCGATATTTTTCATCAACTGCGGCTGATCAATAATACTGTTGATCATCATTTCACAAAACTCAATACTCTATCGCGGTCTCCATCACCTAAGTCTAGAGTAATTTATAGCTTGTAGGGGTGAAATTTTTGAAGCAAGCTTCAGAACTCTTCTGACTGATTCATGCCACAGTTCACTTTGTTCTGCAGTTTGTGTCGAACCGACATTATGGGAGCCATAGCAATTTGTGTACTTGTGCTTAGAAAACAATGGAGACCTTTTTGAAGAATTCATAAAGTAATCAGTTAGGTCATTATGTCACTACTTTCATTATCATAACAAATAACAATTCAAAAATTCCTGAGGTTATAGTGCTGCAATTTTGAGGAAAAAAATTAAAAAAAGTAACTCATGTAAAATTACAAAATAATTTAAAATATAGTAAAATAAGTGGGGGTTGTGTAACCACTCTCCCTTTTTAATATATGCCCGAGCTAGCTGAGAGATTGGTTATACATATATAGGTTCCAGTTAGTTTTCAGAAATAATAACGAGATATAAAATGAAGGTATTTACTACTTTCTTATTATATATACAAAGAGACTTATCTGTTTTTCTATTTAATTTTCTATCGGCGTTCTATTGATTATATTATAGGTGGATTGTATTCTTGTGATTGCCTAATCTTTTCCCCACACTTGGAAATCTTCGTCCCTAGTTGCTTGGTAGTTCTAGATGCGGTTATATCGTGGCTTCTGTTAAATGTTCCAGCCAAAGTGGTTTTTAGTTCCAATCAAAATGTTTCCTAGCTCCAGCCAAGGTGACTAAAATAATTCGGGGCAAATCAACATACAATCTCAAACTTAAAATCTCCCAAGAATCTCTGTAGGGTATCGATGGCCAATTCAAATTAACATTTAGATTTATCTCAAGCAAAGATGCTAAGAAAGACAGTATATGTTCCAACATTAAACTGAACATAAGATATGACCACGTGAAATTTGCCATCGTTAGCCTACAAAAATCTTGTGTCAAATTGAGAGAGTGAAATAAGCAAATAAATTAAAAATATTTTAAATTTAAAAATGTAAGATGATTATTTCAATATTGAAAGATAAATAATTTAATATAGATAAATAAAAAAATTAAATGGCGGAAAATGAAACAAGGAATCAATTCAGATTTTCAAGATAATGCATTTATACGAAATAACTAGATTTCTTCTCTTAACTTACCGTCTATCAGACGCCACAGATACTTAATAATTTTAATAAACTGAATATTCGTTTAATAGATATTGAATATTATTTGACTCTTAACGATGTTCTATCTTCAACGGATACCTGCCAAAAGAGAACGATGTTTCACGTGCAAATTTGGCGCTATCTCGATATTCTCGTCGTACGCAAGTCATTCCTGGGCGATTCTATTATTCATAGGTGAAACAAAAGTGAGGTATCATTTGATAGCGTGAATCACGGTATTTCAATGTAGAATTCAGTGGCGGCGGTTAAGCGGAGAATTTACACGTTACAGTTGCTATTCAATATTTCTGGGGTAGGTGCGTTATTGAATATAATATAACAACAAATACCCCAAAAGTTGTCCCCCTTGATAATGAAATTGACGTGTTTCGCCAAATTTTCACAGTACCATTGGTAAAAGAAAAATTGAATGCTAGCTCGGGTTAGTTTCGTAAGAATGTGTGAATTCAAAGGTAAACAGGTGAGAAGAATGAGTACATGATTGTCTATCGACTACGTCAATTATTCAATTCATTATTTCAGACACGTCATGATTTGTTGTTCAACACGAACAACTTTACTTGTATTTGACGATGAAGCTAATTTTGCCGATTCTCAAGTTTGTAATTCGAATTCCAGCTACCTACTAAGATATTCCAAGTCGAGAGACCGGCGAAAAGTTTTTCAGTGGGTATTCGAAAATTCCATTAACCAGGGAAACGTCAAGCTATTGTAGAGATCTAAAACGCCGTGAAAGTATATGCAAGAGAGTAGATGGCAGTTTATTATTTCCTGAAAATTTGAATATTCAAATTCGCCAGAGACCGGGATGGGATTTTTTTGAGATTAATCTGACGGATACATCAAATATAGTTGAGTACTGCGGAATTCACGAAATGTTTCCTACTCCAGTTCGACACACCTGCGTGGTCTTCATGAATCTCTACTGATAACGCTGTAGTCGAGTTCAGCTCGAACGGCTTATCTTATAAAAGATTCATGTAGTGGAAGTGAATCAACAGCTGATACCGAGTTCGGAAATTCAGCTGTTGCTCTAATGATCTTGTGTTGTGAGCACTCAGTTTATCATCCTTTAGGCCCCTATACTCGGGCGTCGATATCTTGATACATCAACGTGCAACCAATAAAGTTAATATGGATGCAAATAACGCACGTTGTTGAATGCACAACCCGGATGAACGCCGCGTTGATTTTTTCTAAAATCGTAACGTTGATGTGTTAATACATCAACGTGCATCTAAAAACGTGCAAGCAGATTGCGTACACACGTTCGAACAAAACCATAGTTTTGTTCGAAGAAGAATATTTATCCCTTGTGACAGTGGCGTGTACTTATGCTCTTGAAAAGAAAAATAGAATTAGAAGATAACCGCAACCACTGCTTCAAGAATGCACAAACATCGGTGAATCGCCTCCACACGTTGAAAGATGCACGTGTTCATTTGAATGCGCATACAAAAACTCATGCGATACCTGAATACATCCACGCGTCGTTGTGCATTCAAAAACGTGGGTCATTTTGCAACCACACTAACGTTTTTGGTTGCGCGTTGATGTATTAACACATCAACGTCCGTGTGTAGCCCCCTTTTCAGGAGTCAACGATTTACCGTGGTGTTTGCGTTTTTGAAGCAGTAGCGGCGTGTTAGTTCTTTCAAACAATTGGTTACCGCAGTAGGTAATTAAAAAAATGAAGGACACCCTACTGCGTAGCACAAGGAATGATAAAACCCCTCGGCGCATGAGCATGTCGTCAATATTTTTTGAATGTATTATATAAATTAAATAACAATGAAAGTCGATTTTACGACTGAAATGAAGGAAAATTGCAATAAATGTATTAATAATTCGATATTACGAATAAAATCCGTGAAAATTTAGCAAAAATGTCCTATCCCGGTTCATTTTGCTGGAAATTATGAATCAAATTGATAAGATGGGAAGCAGACACAGACGCAGAATCAAGCTGAAACGTCGCTTGGTTACCGTGGCATACAGAGCACTTCGACGCATGTTTTGTAGGACTTCGTACATATCGACCTTGGCGCATGCGCATGTCGTATTGCCTATCTAAGAAACGCTATAATTTTTTATTCTTCGTTGGGAAAAATTGGGAACAAAAATTCTCTTATGAAATCATATATATTTTATCGATATCCGTTGGAATTTTAAAATCGGACCAGATTTGACTTTTTCTTGAAACTTTAGCTTCGCCTCAAGGTAAAAACGCTATAATTTTTTATTTTTCGTTGGGAAAAATTGGGAATTGAAATTCCCTAATGAAATCATATGTATTTTATCGATATCCCTTGGAATTTTTAAAATCGGACCAGATCCCAACTTTTTGTCGTGAGACTATAACCCCTTTAGCTTCGCCTCGGGGTAATAATAAGTTAAATTCAGATTACTCAATGTATTTCACATTGTTTGGGTTTTAAAACAAATATTACTAGATTTGTATATTATTCACTAAAAATGTTTGCAGATAGTTTCATTAGTATGTCTGACTGCAGAAAAATGTCCCGGGAATGTCTGTGGAAATTTATTGAGTTGTACAGGGGCCTACCCTGCTTATGGCAGGCAATATCAAAACACTTTTTGGACCGAAATAAAAAAACGAAGCATACAAAATATTGATAAAGAAGCTGCAAATAATTCAACCAAATGCTACAAATAGTACAGTTGTCTCTAAAATCAATAGTCGTCGAGGTGGGTTTCGGAAAAAAAATAAAAAGTTGATCTCGTAGAGAAATAATACGGTGAGGGCTTCGGAGATATTATAGTAAAAAATTTTAAATCTTGGTAATTCCTTCCAGTCGCTAAATATATGAGCAATGCAGTTATTTGCGATGTGTCTTGACGTTTTATTAATGGATTAACTATTACCAAGAGGTACGAATAGGTTTCTTTTTTTAGAAGCCAACCTTTAGACCAGATTCGGCGACGATTTTGATTTTCCTTTTTCTGGCACAAGTGCATAAGTACCTACCTGCCACTGCCACTAGAGCTAAATATTCCTTTTCCAAACAGTTTGATAGACTGGACAAAACTATGATTTGTACGTACATGTGTACGCAATCGGCTTGCACGTTATTGGTTTCATAATTTTGAATGCACGTCGATGTATCGCCTTTGAGAGATTGAACTCGTGACAAGCTGTATCTTTGACTTTAGAAGGAACTTCGCAGAAGGTGATCTCTCTAGTATCTATCATTGTATTTATATGCGTTCAAACCTTAAGCTTGATATTTGGGAGATTCAAAACCAATATGAAGCTGTCACATGAAGATCGTTTTCCATTCTCAGCAATTGTCTAGTCTATACTGATAATTGACTGAACATACAGCGGTAACAACGGATATGAGCAGGCTGACAATAGAGTGAAGTGGCGATAGACATTTAGGTCCATAAAATGACATTAGGCCAATAAAAAGATAATATTAGTAGTAAGTCAATGTTATCAAATAAATAACTTCTGGACATGACATCAAAACGTAATGCCAAAATTTCTAACTTATTATAATGACTTTTTTGCAACTGGAAGTTGCATTTACCGCAACCAAACATATTTCTGTCTTATCTTCTTCCATCTTTCCATGAGATCGCTAAACTCCCAAAATCTAATATCGTTTGACCGATCATCTCCAAACAATCTCTAGCACATCTGAGTGTTTCTTCATGTAGGCTTTTGAGTGAAAGAATTATTGAAATCAGCTGTCTAGTTTCTATAAATTTGTAGAACATGTGGCCGAGTATCTGTTTTAGCGCATTCACCATTTTGTACATTTTTAAAACAAAGCAACTAGTGGCGGTCAGCCACTATATATATATATATATATATATATATATATATATATATATTAATATATATAAATTAATATTATAATATATATTTATTTATATTTATATATATAATATATATATATATATATATATATATATATATATATATATATATATATCCGGCATTGATGTATATATATTTTTTAATCTGTTTTAGTGTCGTTGAGAAAGAAACAAATGGTTTCGAAATATTCGACTGTGCATATAAGATCCTTCATGTAATTGCCTTTTAATTCACTTATAGTCCCAAGCTCTTAAAACAATTCCTTATATATATATATATATATATATATATATATATATATATATATATATATATATATATATATATATATATATAATATATATATATATATATAATATATATATATATATATATATATATATATATATATATATATATATATATATATATATATATATATATATATATATATATATATATATATATATATATATATATATATAAATATATATATATAATAAATGAAGAAGCAAATTAATTATCGCTCCAACGCGCAAATCACAAATGGCAGCAGCCTTTAACACGCGTTTGAGACATATCGATCCTCATCAGAACGTCGCAGCTAAGTTTCAGGTGCCTAAGCCAAAATGAAGATGGAAGAAAGAACAATTGAGATCCTACTTGTTGTAGTGACATAACGTGCAATTGTGGTTTCCGTTAGGGCTCTCCGGGGGTATTGGAGATTCGATCTCACTTCTGCGATGGAGCGATACCTCGCACCTCAGATACAAATACAATTAAATCAATTTAGTACGGGGAATTATCAAACGAAAGAAGAAGCAGATTGTCGGTCCAACTAACGAATGTAAGCAGAAATGTGCCTTAGGAATAAGAAATAACCAACTGAGTTTATTTTGGGTGTTGCGACATTCAATTTACTCAAGTTTATTTCTCAGCTAAGTATCGTACATCGTCAATACACCGGGTGTTAAAAAACAACGTTTCAACTACAAGCGCAACCAAATTCGATAAATTACAGAAGTTATTCGATTAATTTTTAACTTCTAGTGTTTTACTGAAGATGTTCCATATGACCACCGTCCATTTCAATGCAGGAAATACATCGTCGCAAGAAGGAATTACGTACTCCTTCGAAAAGAACTGGTTGTGTTCGGATCGTTTGACAGGATAGTTCAATCCGAATGTGCAACTCTTCGATGTTATTTAGTGATGTTGCATACATTAAACTTTTCAAATAACCCCAAATACAAAAGTCCAAAGGATTCAAATTGGGAGATCAAGCTGCCTCCTCTTCCTATCCATCTTCTGGGAAATGTTTGATCTAAATGTTCCCTAACAGCAACTGTATAATGTGGAGGCACTCCACATTATACAGTTGCTCCTCAACTTCTGAAGTACATACAGATCTTGGACGTCCAGTAGTACGAGCGTTTTTTTTTAAGGAGCCAGTTTCCCTCAATCGTCTAAAAACTCGATTCATTAAGGCGACATGCTTCAGGACTACTTCCGTTGGTACGGCCATACATGAAAACTATATCACTCATTTCAATATTAGAATAAGGCATTTCAAATTCAGGAATAATAACTTTTTCTTTAAATTAAAGTGAAAGAAAGTAAACAACTCGAATCGGATGCAAAATACTCAATAGAAGTACGTAAATGTCATATGAAAAGCAAATGTTTGATACCAGATGTGATTTTAGTACATCTGAAAGATGAAAATAAATAGAAAATATCGTATTTGGTTGCGCTAGTTGTTAATTTGAAAACCGAAAATCGCTTATATCTCCAAAACGGCTCATTTGCAGAGCCATGTTTATATGACTTTTTTTTTTACTTATTTTGAGGTCTATAATCAGCTCCTAAAGTATTGAAACGTTTTTTAATACCCTGTATATAGATACATATGGCGCGCATTCGCATTTTGATTTTTTTTTACTTCGTGGGGTGCATATATGTATAGAAGGTAAACGATATTTGATGAAAAATTTACAATTGAATTAAATCAATCTCGCGAAACCCAGAGCAAACTCAATTCTACGGTTGCTTATTCCTGATTCTGGAGGGCGATAGAAGGGCTTCGAAACGATAACTTAGACACTGAACATCCCGACAAACGAAATCACGTACAGAGGTGCTGCTACGAGCAGATGTCGTTGGACGTAGATGCCATCCCTCACTTCTAATATGAAACATTTTTTACGAAGTAAAGCCGAATGCGCAACCCCATGTCAAGTTTCCCCAGAGAACGTATGATAAATTGGCTGGCAAATATGCTCTCGCAATTTTTCTTCCATCTAGTCGCTTTGTAGTACAGCCTGGGGAAAAGATCACAGGACCATTGTATTGTATTGGAATGGGAGGAACGTCCAGTTGAGAATTGAAAAGTTTCTGATGATGCCCGTGTGTGTATTTTATCATTTTTCTTATAATTCATCAAACTATCACTGTATTTTAAGAATAAAGCAATTTCATGAAAATATTTATAACTTTTATGAATTCAAATGCTGATATGCCTGTCGTTGGTAATATTGAAAAAATATAAATACTCTCATACTATTTTCTGAATATATATATATATATATATATATATATTTTTATATGTATATATATTATATTATATATATATATATATATATACATATATAGGTATATATATATATATATATATATATATATATATACATTTATATATATATATAATTATATATATATATATATATATAATCTCTTGATAATTATTAGCTGTTACAGGCTTGTTATTTTTGATAAAGCTACGAATGTCGTGGCGAAACGTCAACTTTTTAATAAAATCGAGTTTTTTAAGATTCAACAAGCCTGTTATTGCTAATAATTATCAAGAGATTAGAAATAGTTCACAGGCAACAATAATTCGAATAAATAATTATATATATATATATATATATTGTAACGTGTAAATTCTCCGCTTAACCGCCGACACTGAATTCTACATCGGAATACCGTGATTCACGCTATCAAATGATACCTCACTTTTGTTTCACCGATGAATAATAGACTCGCCCAGTTAGGAATGACTTGCGTACGACGAGAATATCCAAGAATATCGAGATAGCGTCGGATTTGCATGTATAACATCTTCCTCTTTTGGCAAGTATCCGTTGAAGATACAACATCGTTAAGTGTCAATACCTATAGAACGAATATTCAGTAAATTAAAATTATTAAGTATCTGTGGCGTCTGATAGACGTCACCTTGGCTGGAGTTAGGAAGCATTTTGATTGGAACTAAAAACCACTTTGGCTGGAACCATAAAGGAAATTTAACTAAAGCTACTATATAACCGCAGCTAGAACTACCAAGCAACTAGGGACGAAGATTTCCAAGCGTGGGGACAAGAATCAAAAGAGTACAATCCACCTATAATACAATTAATAAAACGTCGATAGAAAATTAATGAAATAAACAGATAAGTCTCTTGTATATAATAAGAAAGTAGTAAAACCTTCATTTTATATCTTGTTGTTATTTCTGAAAACTAACTTGAACCTATATATGTATAACCAATCTCTCAGCTATATATATATATATATATATATATATATATATATATATAAAGGGAGAGTGGTTACAATATATATATATATATAAATAAATATATATATATATATATATATATATATATATATATATATATATATATATATATATATATATATATATATATATATATATATATATATATATATATATATATATATATATATATATATATATATATATATATATATATATATATATATATATATATATATATATATATATATATATATATACAAGTTTCGTCACGAAAATGAAGAAAAAATTTATTTGCAGCATATTTATATTTGCTGAACCTTGCAGCTGCTTTTTAGATATTCAATTGTGAATCTTCATTTATTGAATATTCGTTATTTTATTATTGTTATTCTTCTAACAAATGGTTGACATGATTTGGATTATTTTTATGATTTAGAAAACTACTTCTATATTCTTTCAAGTCTTGTGTTTATTAATTATAGATTGTGAAAATAACACATTCGTCTACTCTTCAAATGCTGAAGATTTTCAGTGAGTATTTATCATATAAATTCGAGAACAAAACTCGAAACGCCGATCTATTAAGAAATACAAGAAAATCCATAACGCCAACGTTTTTAATTTGCAGAGAATGCAACAAGTAAACAGTCTTGTCGCAGTCGTTTTCGGTGTGCAGTCAAGTACGAAAGTGAATAAATTTATTTTGTCCACGACTGTGCAGAAGTCATCCATTATACGTGTGCTTCCTGAAGTACAATTATACCTATTAATCACTAGTGAATGATAGTTTATTATACACTGCATGGCGTCACACTCGGAACATATGTCCAAACTTGAGACTATCATTCACATTGTTAGGATAGTATTGTTATTAGATTTTTAGGTTTTATGTAACTAAGATAACTATAAATTCAATGCTTCCGTTTGTTTTCAATAATTGTTCTGTTATTATTAATATCAATAAATAAATACAAAATTATCTATTTCATTTTCATCAGAGTAAAAGAAAGGAATGGAATCGATAGCAATTGCAATAGTTGACGTTTACGTGAGTATGCAGTTTTCAGTGAACACAGAAAATGTTATGTCAACGCTTTTGATAACTATTTTTATTGTTGAAAATGCAGATGATTACTAATTTTTTCGAGGAAGTCGTGGACAATGTATAGTATTGTACTCGCACAAAATTACAATTTTTGCACGCTCTGTAAGTTTCTAGGGCTCCCCCTTGCTACAAGTTGTTCCTCAAACGAATGATATCAATCCAATTTCGACGGCACGGAATATATAAGGGAGAAAGAACCTATACATCAATTTGTTTCTCTAAAACGACCCCAGCACTGCTATTTCGTTGAATGAAAAATCCACTTTCTGACGCCGAGTATTCGAGTGCCTTATAACTGTCTATAATCTCAGAGACCTTAAGGCTTATCGTCTCTTTCGTTCCTTTCGTGTAACGGTTCATTTCCACGTCCTTTCGGGCGTCTTTTTTTTTAGCAACTAGTATTCGGGTCGTGATCGATCTATTCCATTCCCGAATCTCGAATTTTGGAAGAAAGAAAATGTGTTTCGTATATTTGATTGTTCTGCAAACACTTGACAAGTGCTATCGTTGGAACGCCATTATCTGAAAGAATCAACTATCATTTTCATTTCGAAAACCATTGTACTTCTTTCTTTCGGTGCCATACCCGGTTTCGGGCGTAGGCGACTTCTCTACAACTATTCGTGTTGTGCGTGATACAGTTATGCACGAATAGAAAGGACCTACAGTTTCACGACGGTTCCGAACGTCTTTATAGAGAGGCTTTACTAGGCAGAATACTTCTTGGTGGTTTGCCATTGCCTTCCGAGTGGTGGCTCCGCATTTATTCGTTGGTTCGGCCGGAATTCGATCCAGCGACCTTCTGTTCAGTAGCCCAACGCACTGACCACTGAACTACGGAGCCACTGTACATTGATAAAAAATGCGTGAACAGAGGAGCTCCTTCATTAAGGCCTTATTTTCTCCTTAATATTTTCACATACAAACTCTTAACCCCTAAGTCAATTTAGAGAGCCCTCAAGTAGCACAGATTTTCATCATTCCAACTGAATTTAGAGTGGCTATAGAGACGCATTAAGAACAACAGTAAGGAAAACATCAAAAACCATAGACCTATCCTCCTGCTGTCAGTGATGGCAAATTTCTTACGAATATCATAAGTAATCCGTTACAGAACACACTCTAATCTAAGCTTTCCATCCACGGGTACAAGCCGGATTTGTATGCGATATACCATACCCATACGTGCAGGAAAGATATCAGTCCTGCAGGAAAGATATCAGTCCTACAGGAAAATGCAACAAATCAGACAAACCATTTTGAGCACTAGCTTTCATACTTTTAGAAGGCATTCAATTAGATATACCTACCACAAAGCAAGAACCGATGTTTTGGTTCATCAAGATGTAGACATACACTATACGTGGAAACTCTTATCACGTACAGATAACGCGAAAGTGAAAATGTACGGAGATACCCCAAAGCGACGCAATATCTCTTATCAGTGGCTCTTGGGTATTTCTTCCGAAAGCGGGAATGGAACAACCAGGGTGTGTGCGTTGAAAATAGATAATTCGACAAATCTAAAGCTACGGTTTCACAATTTCTTTATGTTCCGGCAACAAATGTTGACTGTTCTACTCTTCACCAGTTTCCATTTTTAGGCAATATGGGTAAACACATCCGTGTTGCTATCGCAGTGGAAACGTATCGAGAATGCAACAAGTAAACAGTCTTGTCGCAGTCGTTTTCAGTGTTCGGTGAAGTACGAAAGTGAATAAATATATCATTATTCATGATGCCCTTTAAGCGGACGAATGAATTAATTGAAAATTATAGAGTTTATGAGTGTCTATAGAACTCAAGATACACAAATTATGAATTTGCTTTCCTGAAGACATTGCCTAAACCAGTATTTGTGCTTTATTTTTCACTTTCTTGAAGTTATCACTGTAAACGCTCTATATTCTAAGTTACTGACAACATGCAGTGGAAACACCAATTGCGAACTCAAGAAATGATATGCGACTATTGACAATCTTAGTTGTTTCAGTGAAAACATGAAATTCACGTATGTTGCCATAAGTTTCTATCCATGGCGACAAGGACGAACATGTAGCAACAAAGTGTTCCTCCGGTGGAACCATACCTTGAAGCTACTGGCTTGAATGGCTTAAGGAAGAAATTCCTTCATATTAAAATTCATCTTGCATCTATCACACTACAGGCGGCTAGTATATTTTGGACAAGAGTTTGAATTTTTCGATGTTGTACTCTCCATTTGATTAAGGATGTTTGTTCCTGATGTTCCGGCAGATGGCGTATGGCATGTTTACATGTCAATGTTTCTTGCCTTTGAAATTGTTAGGTACGATTGCGATAACCTGAATGGTTATCACATTCCCTAGATCAGTGGTCCCCAACCCTGTGCCCGCGGGTTCCATGGCGCCCGTCTACCGTTTTACGTGTGCCTGCTACTTATGGTCTATTCTGTAGACTAGAACTGATGCCTGTGCGGTATAAAACCTAGAATGAGTCGCAGTGGTCTCAACTGACGGTCACCACCTGCTTCTCGATTAAAGCGCTCTTCCAACCCGGTGCATCATTTCCAGGATAGTGAGTTGTTGACTGACGCCGATTACTCATTTGAGGAATTTTGCAACATACGTGAGATTATGTTAGCAATAAAGGACCTCCAGTTGTCAGCCAGCACCGTCACAAGAAGAATACACGATATTTTAAATGAAGTGCAATCTCAGTTGAAGAGTGGTTCGAAAGTATGTGAATGGCTCTCATTACACCTTGAGGAGCCTACAGTCATAACAGGCCTAGAACAGTTAGCAGTCATGGTGAGAATAATATTTATTGGCTTTACTATAAAAGAAGATCTACTGAAAATATTACCCATGAAAGAATGAAAAACAGGGAAGGATAACTATAACATATTTAGAACATATGCAAAATCAATTGATATCAATTATTATCAAAAGATTTATTGCCCTCTGCAAGAAAGATTAATCATTTCCAAACTTCATGTCGTAGGAAGTTTTGTGTGGTAGAATACTACCCTTTGGGCACGTCATGAAAATAGTTCCAAATAGTCAAATTTATTCGAGCAGCCCCCATACAACACCGCCTTTTCACCTGCGCTAGATGGACAATATAGAAGATGACCCGATAACTCCGGAACAGCGGTCTGATGTTTCTTCAGTTTGTTGTGACCATATTGATGTCTCTAACATTAGCCTCTCAAGCATGGATGGGCATGTCGTTGGCGTCGAGACTGATGCAGGTAGCTCCACGAGGGTATTCAATTGAATAATTTCAGTTTGTCAAATGGATGTCCTAGGAAATACTTCATTTCTGTATGTTTATTAACTGCACATGCTAGCATTGTTGCGGCCCAAATTTTTGATACGTAATGCCAAATGTGCTCGTCCGTATACGCCGGCCACGAGTTCTACAGAATTTATTTATACAGAAACTACAAAGATTATTTTTACAATTGCCTCACATAAAAACCTTCCCCATGAAAAGAAAACTTATATGTGCCAAATTTGTCAATGTTCGGTCAGAAGGATTTTTATTTGTTTTCCGATTTTCAGAAATAAGTGGTCAATGAATAATAATAATAAAATAAATACACCTATTTATAAAGGGTGTTTTAATAAGAGCGCAAGATATAAATTGTGCGCCATGTTTGACACTCATAATGTCACATGATTATGACGTGACAGATCTAAAGTTGACAGATGGGAGTTAGTTAACATGGAGCGTTATACGGTAGAACAACGCGTCCTGATTGTCAAAAATTATTATCAAAATGGTGAAAGTTTAATTGCCACTATTCGTAAAGTGCGTCCAATTTTCGGTCGAAATAATGTACCTTATTCATCTACTGTGAAAAGAAATCAAAAAATTCGAAAGTACTGGTTCGGTTAGTAATGTGAAACACACGGTACGAGCTCGTAGAGGTCGATCAGGACAAAACATCACGGCAGTTCGCCAGAGAAAGGCCAGAGACGTCAATGTGAAACACACGATACGAGCTCGTAGAGGTCGATCAAGACAAAACATCACGGCAGTTCGCCAGAGAAAGGCCAGAGACGTCAATTCGCCATCGGGCACAAGAATTGGATATTTCAAAAGGGCTTTCATCAGCGAATTCCCACTAAAGATTTAGAGCTGCATGCCTACAAAATCCAACTGACTCAATAACTTCTGCCAGTAGACCATGAACAGCGAAGAGAATTCACCAATTGGATCCTCGAGCAACCTGCTGATTTTGCAAACAAAATCATTGTCAGTGATGAGGCTCATTTTAACCTCAATGGCTCCGTTAATAGGCAAAACTGTCGCACTTGATTCATCAGAAACCAATGCATCCACAACTTCCGATTTGGTGACCAGAATTGGCCTCCACGCACTGCAACGACCCTGCAATCATTGAAGCATTGAAAGCCGAAATTAGACGCTGTATCAATGACATATCACCACATGTATTCAATAATGTTATTGGAAATTTCGTCAAAAGGATACGAATATGCGAGCAAAGCTGTGGCGGCCATTCACAAGATATTTTGTTTCATAGATAATTCCCAAATGTATATTTTGTAAATCAATAAATATTTCAATACTTTGCTACAGAAAACCATGTTTTATTGAACACTGAAATCTTGCGCTCTTATTGAAACACCCTTTAAATATATATATATATATATATATATATATATATATATATATATATATATATATATATATATATATATATATATATATATATATATATATATATTTATTTGTATTCATATTAGCAAGATAGATCCAAAAAACGTCACCAGGCGGTGTATCTTTAACAGAGAGTCGACGCATAAGTGAATTCACCGAAGTTTGCTAAAATTCGAGTAGGATGTAGGAATTCTATGCGCGTTGACGGTATTTTCGGCGCACTCGGTGGGTTGTAATGAACAAAGTCCGCGTGTCTGGAATATCCAGGCTTAAATGGATTATCCGAAGGCGGAGTTGAAATACGTACAACGTTCCGTTTCGCAGTCACTTTCTTGCTGGTTCTGCGGGTCGATAGGGCCCGAAGATGTGGGCGGATTTAATTTGTTCGTGGAAAACCTAGAACAAACTTGAAAACATGATGTAACCTCACTCAACCGTTGAATTTATTATGCAAACTTTATTTATATAATCAAAATAAAACCACGCACTTGGCTAACTTCTCATTGTTTTATTCCAATTGAACCTTTATATATTTCTTGTTATTTAACCCATTCGGACAAGTTAATTTTTTTCATTTAAAGATGATTGATCCTATTCACAAATGACAGTGTATGAAATGGGAAATAAGGCGAAGTCTCACTAGTCGTTAGAAAAAAGCACCTCCAAATTTTTTTGTATTTTCAAGAACTCTTAAAGCTATACAAGAAAATAGCAACAGTTAGAGAAAAAAGTTTATACCATCATAAAACACATTCCTAATATCCACTTGATCCACGAATAAATTTCTGTAATTTCTTATATAACTTGTTACTTAAATTTAATATGATACTTTAGTTTCATTCTTTGAATAAGTTTCTGTATTTTGTTATATGCGACTTTGTTTGTGTACTTGTTTGAGAATTTCAACAAGAAATTTTGAGGTATTTTATTCAACTATTTACATTTTTTGTATCAAATGTCTTTCTCAGACAACTACTGGAAATGTACATAATTTACTTGTCATTATCGGCCTCAATTTGCATTAAATGATAACAAAATTGTGTGATTTGTATTTTGTACCAATTTTCAGCAGCTGCTGTATTAATTTCATTAAGTCACTGTCTAATAACTGTCGGTGACTTTCGAAGTGTACAGCAATATATACATTAAATATTTGATTCGATATTTTTTTCATTATTTTAATGAAAATGGTTAGAAACCGCTGTTGTAGGCTCTAATTAAGAGTATGGTAATTTCGAGTGTAAAAGTGATTATTTGAGAGATAATTTTGGATATGTAAGTTTATATTATACAGTAGTTGTGTGAAAAACAGTTTTCATTAGAATCAATTTTCGAAAAATGTCAATTTCAGTAGTAATTGTTGATAAGAGAGTAATATTACGAATTGTCCAAATTACATAAATGTGGAGATTTATACAAATAAAATAGGAAAATAGAGGGATCTCAAAACTTGAACTGACGAAACTCAATTCAAGCTCTAATAATCAAACAACAATTTTGTTCTTATCAGATCATATTTTTACAATTGATCACAATTCGTTAATGTATCTCATTAACTCACCAAATGAATAATATAAATTTGTTACGGCAGCTTCTCAACTTCATGAACCTATGTTGAATATACATTCATTGAAGATAACATTTCTTAATAAATATTTATTCACGTACATATAAGAGTTGGAAACAAATTTCCACAGAAAAAAACAATGAAATAACAAATTATCATCACAGCTATTTGGTAAGTGTTCAAAAAATTAACATTATGTTCATTTCTATATTTTCCGGATTATTTCGGAAATTATCCCGCGCAAGGCAGCACTGTTTTTGAATGAGCTTCACCCATACCGTCACAAACTGTTGTGATGGCAGAAGAAATGTTATATCATGTTCGCCCGTAAAAACCTGATTACCTCATAAAATTTATTCATATGAAATGCTATTATTTCACGAGGACTTTCGAATAAGTGCTGGCTAAAGGCGTCTCGAGGTCAGGCGTCGTCAATCTTTCTCGTAATACTCGATTTTATGCTGTCGAATCGGGACTTGATGGATTTTTTGGAGATCTTTATCCACATCTACTGGCATTCAGACCTGTAGGATCTAATTCCATGTTTATATATATATATATATATATATATATATATATATATATATATATATATATATATATATATATATATATATATATATATATATATATATATATATATATCTACTCCTATTGAATAATATATTCATCATTCTGCATTTTAGCAATTAATAGTATTTATTACCAAACATCGTAAGTAATAATAACTCACTGCTATAACTCACTATATAGTCTACTAAGATCCCAAGTAAGATCGACCGTCACTCATCTGCTAATGTCACTTGAATAATTCTGACGTTTTCAAATTAAGTTAATACTACTTGATTATTTTGAATTTGTATTTGTATCTTAGTATTTATTGTTATAGTCGTAGATAAAGTATAGTATTCAACTTGCGGTAATGGTCATAACTCACTTGATGAATTACAGCACTCGCTTGCAGCTCGTGCTGCAAACTTCATCTGCGTGAGTTATGACCTACATTACCGCTCTTTGAATAATATACTAATATACATATATATATATATATATATATATATATATATATATATATATGTTATGTATATATATATATATATATATATATATATATATATATATATATATATATATATATATATATATATATATATATATATATATATATATATATATATATATATATATATAAACATGGAATTAGATCCTACAGGTCTGAATTTAATTATACAGTAACCGTCACTCTTTAAACCGTCAGTTAATCGTCATTGCTGTCACCTGTAAATTTATATTACTGTACATTAATTCGCCACATTTGTAACTACTGTACGTATTTTTTTTTCATGTAATATAAAGTGCTATTACAATAGTGTTCAATTTCTTTTCGCTCCGAAATATATAACATTACAGTGAGAACCATATTATATGTCTATAATAGAAGTAGTTGATTATATTATAGAAAGATATCACTCTCACAGTAATGTTATATATTTCGGAGCAAGAAGAAATTTTACGGCGGGCGGGTACATTCACTTCCCACTAAAATAGAGTAAGGAAGAAAAGCGAATACGTCACTGTTCCTTAAAGCATTTTGTTATTACAGTATTATTATGCTATTACAGCAATGACGATCTAAAAAGTGACGGTTAAACGAAGTATATATATATATATATATATATATATATATATATATATATATATATATATATATATATATATATATATATATATATATATATATATATATATATATATATATATATATATATATATATATATATATATATATATATATATATATATATATATATATATATATATATATATATAATGTTCAGAAAGATTTCCGCGGTCGGAAGTATTTGAAAAACTTGGTTCACGGAATGAACCGCGTAAAAGATTTGAAAAAATCTTTCCGTCCGATCTTTCAAATCCCGAATTTAACGTGAAGCTGTAGAAATAGAAAAACGTCCAAATTGTTTGAACACCAGAGATGACAGTCACAGACTCCCATCAGCATGGAAACCACTTCTCAGTGGTCGCCATGTCACCCTTCCCCTATAAATACGGCCACGCGACGATCGGCCCGTCAGTTGACTCTGAAGAGTAGGCAGGTTGAGACTTCAGAGTTGACAGGAAGCAGTACGGTTAGTGGAGTAGGCAGGTTGAGACCACGCAATCGTATTGTTTCCGATTCCTTCTAATTCGATTCGTGGAGTAGGCAGATTGAGGCCACGAGTCTGAATTATTTCCCTTCTAATTCTCCTGAAGATGGCTTCGCAAAAGGAGCCGAAACGTCGAGATTTTTCAAATCTTTTACGCGGTTCATTCCGTGAACCAAGTTTTTCATATATATATATATATATATATATATATATATATATATATATATATATATATATATATATATATATTATCATTTCAAATGATAGGATGTCATTTAAAATGTATACTTATAGAAACTAGGAAAATAAAATAATTCATATATATTTATGTTGAAAATTCAAAAATCACACAAGTATATTTCATTCAGTTTTGTGCGTCTGTGGCCGTCTTCAGTTACTGGTCAACGATAAATTGGGTTTTTGCTAATGAAAGATGAATAAGTATATATATTGTATGTGTGTTTGTATGTATGTATATACACATAGGTTTACATATATGTAATTGATAAAAAGGTCTTGCTTAAAGCCTTATAAAATATTTTCGATTAATGAAAACATACGGCAGAGGTACCACAATTTGTAAATCAGATTTAATAATTATAATCCAGTAGTGTGACATTTACAATGCCTCAATTTTCCTACGACACGATTCAATATCTTCATAAAACAGATTACTCCTGTTGTCTTTGCCTCTAATTAATCCTGTTACTCGACGTAACGCAAACTTTGCTGTTGACTCCATTCAATAAGCTCGCTGTTGTGCGTGATGTCATAGCGCGTCAAACGTCAATCGGCCCACGCCGATGGGAGCTTGTATTTTCCATCTGCGGCCGCCTCCGCTGTCCCATGCTAATATTTGCGATAGGACTGTTCCAGGGATATTCTGCACGGCTCGATGATATGAGATATCGATCATAAACTTTCTTGTAAAGAATCCTGCCTATTACTTTTCCCATGTCCCCATTTTGCAACTTTTTTACATAATATATATGTGTATATATATATATATATATATATATATATATATTTATTAGGTAAAAAAATTGTATATGCTCCACGTCCCCCGCATGTATATATCTTATATATATATATATATATATATATATATATATATATATATATATATATATATATATATATATATATATATATATATATATATATAATTATATATATAAATATATATATATATATATATATATATATATATATATATATATAGACAATATCTTTATATAGGAATTTCCAAATATAATAAACGTGTGACGTTGCTCTGAAAAAACAAAGTGGTTTTATTTTAGTACTTATTTACAGACAATAATATTTGCACAGTTTAACATAAATATCCTTAACCTACCTGAAAAAACAAAGAAACGACATTCAAAGTTTATTATTAAATGTACCAATTCCTTCTTCTATTTTAATATGTAATTATAATTTATAATCCACAATATAACGTGTTCAGTCAATGACGTTTAGATGAATGTCTCAAAAAGAACCATGGTCAGAGAACAGACTACATATCTTCTGTGCCATGGTGTGGTTTGTTATTTATAGCATGAAACATCATTGACAGAAGACCACTCTACAAAACAAATAAAGAAATATGGTTTCTTTACATATATATATATATATATATATATATATATATATATATATATTATATATATATATATATATATATAGATATATATATATATATATATATATATATATATATAGATATATATATATATATATATATATATATATATATAGATATATATATATTATATATATATATATATATATACGAGGATATATTGAAAAATTCTTAGCCTACTATAGAACCAAACAAAATTTCAATGTCAAAATATTTTAATACTCAACATATTCTCCTCTTAATTGTATACATTCATTACAGCGAACCTGCAACGTCTCTAGACCTTTCAAAAAAAAATGTTTCTTCTTGCTCTGCAAACCAGACCTCCACAGCTTTTATTACCTCCTCGTTGGAAGAAAATTTACGACCTTTTGAACTTTTTTTCAGTTGAGGAAAGAGATGATAGTCGGACGGAGCCAAATCTGGTGAATTAGGGGGTGTTCTAGTAATCCAAACGCTAAATCACGAATTTTTTGAATGGCAACATGAGATTTGTGCGCAGGGGCGTTGTCCTGCAAGAACAAAACACCTTTGGATAGCTTTCCGCGTCTTTTCTCTCTAATTTTTTTGTCCGTAGAGTGGTCAGTAATGTCGAATATTAATCTCCAGTTATTGTTCTACCCTTATCCAAAAAATCAATCATGATTACTCCATGGCAATCCCAAAAAAATGAAGCAAGAACTTTTCCAGCAGATTTTTGGACACGAAACTTCTTAGGTCTTGGAGAACCGGAGTGTCGCCATTCCATCGATTGTTGCTTTGTTTCTGGATCGTAGAAATGTACCCAAGTCTCATCCATAGTAACAATTCGGTTTAAGAAGTCTACATCGTTTTCAAATCGAGCACACATCGAACGCGATGCTACTACCCTTGCACGCTTTTGGTCAACATTCAAACATTTGGGGATCCATTTTGCAGCAATTTTTCTCATGTCCAAATTGACCTGAACTATATGATGAACGCGTTCTTATGAAATATTCAGTGCTTCAGATATCCGTTTTAGCCCAATTCGACGGTCTGTTAAAATCATGTCATGTACTGCATCGATATTTGCGGGGACTGACACAGAAACTGGCCTTCCCGATCGGTCATGATCTTCAATGGAAAATTTTCCTCTTTTGAAGCTTGCAGTCCAATTTTTCACGGTCGCATACGAAGGACATTGATAACCAAGGGTATTAAGCATATCTTCGTAAATCTGCTTACCTCTTAACCCTTTTAAATACAGGTACTTGATGATGGCTCGATACTCCAATTTTTCGATTTTCACAATTTCGGTGGACATATTTTTTCATTTAATTTATTGCGTAACTCTGGTTTACTTTTTTGATGTCAAACTTTACACTGACACTTCTAATAAGTTAAGTTGTTCGTTGAAATGGTAACGCAATATTTCGTTTATGCAGGGAACTGGTCTAGGCTAACTAGATATCAATACATCCTCGTATATATATATATATATATATATATATATATATATATATATATATATATATATATATATATATATATATATATATACATTCATAATATTCATATTTATATAAATAATTTTGTTATCGACCATTGCATAAAAATTAAAAGGATTGGAAGTTATAGAGTTAGCGGTCAGTAGACTAAATAAAATTTCTTCTTCTTAAGGACTCAATACTTCGCCATTGTTGAATGACTTCAACAGGATAATAAGACATAGGATCAGCATTCTAACACGCACATCGTCATGAGCAATACAACGTGAAACTTCACGTTGTAAAGCTCATGACGAAGTATCTTTATGTTCTAGCGATATACATTTTGTTACAATCACCACGTAACAATTACGAAATTAAGAATTTATTCGTTTATGCTTTATTGTTCCTTATATACAGGGTGTTCTACAAGCTCTATGACAAACTTTGACAGATGGTAGGTCACTTGATTTTAAACATTTTTTTTTAATAAACATGGGTCCGATTCGTTTTTGTTTAGAAGTTACAAGCATTTGAAGAATCGTAATTTTTTCAGTCAACCAGGAAGTGACAGAAAGTCACTTAGCATGTTAAACAATGCACACTTATAAAATATACACCTGCTTCAATAAAAAACGTAGGCATTTATTCTCCACTGAGGAATATGCAGATATTGTGTTTGTATATGGGTATGCAGCCAAATAAGAAATGATCCAAATCTCATTCTTCGAATGACCAAATCTTCAGTTCGTCGATGTGAGGCTTGCATTCAAGCTGAGGGTGGACATTTTTTATAGTCTTTAGTTTTGTGATTATCATTTAATTTGAATTTTTACTATTAATTGTTAATAAAGTTTAAATGCTTGTAACTTCTAAACAAAAACGAATCGGACACATGTTTATTAAAAAAAATATGTTCAAAATCAAGCAACCTACCTTCTGTCAAATTTTGTCATAGAGCTTGTAGAATACCCTGTATAACGCTCGATATCACTACAGGGCTTATAGACACCCGGTTCTGAGAATTTATTCGTTTTTGATATGATGTTTTATTTTTCACTTTTATATTATATGTTTATTTCACCTTGGATACGGTTGCTATAAACACACTCATTATGCCCTAGGGCGTAATGAGCGGGCGTTATGGATCATTACGCCCGCTAATTGTACGAGGAGAAATGAAGCAACTTCCATGGATTGAATACTTCATAATTCTTGTCGTATAAGACTCTGGATTTCTCCGGCAATGAATTATTCGCAGCTTTGGCTGCATTTTCTATGATATTCTTGGGTAAATTCATTTTCATTTCCATTATTTCTATGAAACTACACGAAGAAAGCAGCAATGACATTCACTAAATATGATGACAAAAATATTCACAAACGTCAAAATATCAACAAATGACATGCCTACTATGAGAAGGAAAATGGATAGGAGCGATTTTAAAATCGCTTTTTCATTATAATAAAATAATTTTTTCGTGAAAAATAAAATCTTGTATGCACCACGTGCGTTACTAGATCCTTAGGGGGCGTTCAAGTATTACGTAACGCAATTTTTGAAGATTTTTGACCCTCCCTCCCCCCTATGTAACGCGCCGTAACGTTTTCATGAACCCTTCCTCCCCCTCCCTAAACGTTACGTAACACCCAAATGGCCATTTTTAACTTAAAGTCACAAATATGTTGCGCAAAGTACCTGAAAGTCCCTAAAATACCTACCTATGTTATTGTTTAAATGGCGTTTTCGTTAATAATAAACAAAACAAGAGTATTCTCACTCGCAATACATGCTTATATTTTTTATTTTATTGTTTTTTAATAAATAATCATACATAATGTAAAATGTTGAAATGGGCTCAAATTCGTCCTAATAAACTTCTATTGCTAATCTTCATTTAATTATGCCGTTTTCCTGACTTGGCTCTGTCCTAACATACATTTTTAGCTTCAGCCACCATTTTTTTCCTCAAGCATTATTAGATTTCAGCTTATTAGCAGATTTTCACTTTGGGAACCTGCTTATTAAAATCGGTGCGATTAGCAAAGTCGGACCTAGGACCAAGATATTTTTTCGTTTCATGACTTTTTATGATGACTAGGTACCGAGAGCTTGCTTGAGGTATAAAGGATTTGGCATCGGCAGGTTGGCGGCAAGAAAGTATTATTCGGAAAGAATGATTTCAATGCACTCCTCAAGGTGGAACAGCAGGATTTGTAAGCGCATTTAATTACTTGCAAAAAATATTTCGAGTCACGGACGTGAGCGCTATACCAGTTTTAGTTTCTCTTTAGCCATTTTTTAAATTTCGTTGGCAGTTTATGGCACACTTGGCACACAAGTCAGCATGACAGCTTTTCTAGGGCAAAAACAGCTGATGATGCAAATCTCCCTCTTTTGAGAACATTACAGTATGAACTCACTTCTACAACACTGGCTACAGCAATGTGCTTCTGTGTATTACGTGTTTAAAACCAAAACTGACAACGGGAACAAAAAAAATTACGACGAATACAGTCGAGGTATCCCATAAAACATTAACGGATAGGGTTGCCAACTTGGGATAACAGAATAAAACTGACGGATACAATCGAGGGATTCCCCGTGAAACATGAATGAAAAGGGTTCCCAACTTGGGTGATTTAAGTTCCCTTTTTTTATTTCAATGAGAAAACACGTAACGCGTTGTTCGAAACCCCCTCCCGCCCATGTAACGCATCGTAACGTTTTGCAAGAAACCCCCACCCCCCAAATTGCGTTACGTAATACTTGAACGCTCCCTTACGCCCATCGGGCATTCATTCCTCGAGCCAAAGGCCCTCGGGCCGAATGTTTCCCTCAGGGCGTAAGGATCTATATAACACACTTGGTACATAAATAACTATTTTAGGCGCCATTACTTGATATGAAAGTGTCAGCGTCACACATGTAGGACTTCATCTTGGGCAAAGAACTGATGTATACATGAAAATACTCATAGTTAAGGAAAGCTCTTAAATATTGCATTAAAATATTCTTCATATTTACTACATATTACATAAAATATGATTATTTTTTTCTTATGATTTTCAACCAATCAGAACGATCAATTAAGTTAAGTTACCTTGTATAATTTCGACAATTCCACTCATGTATAATAATTCCCATTTGAGAGAACGAAAATCGTAGTTTGCTATCGGATAAATAGGAAGGAACAGAAATGCAAGTGGATAAAAATATCGGATAAATTACGTTACCTTACCAACGCTAGCAATTATTCGTTTAGCAAGCGTTGCATCAGTTTGACAATTGTAAATGTCGAAAACAGAATTTTACAACAAATACCTAATATTCCAGTAAATATGTTGGGATTGGAAATATTAGCGAGGCAGAAATAATAAGGGAGATCGAAAAATCAACTCCTGAAAATACAAAAAAAAATTATTCTTCCATTTGGATCAATTTAGCGAATTTTGTAAACAACGAAACAATTTAGAAACCGAACAGTCAGTGGAAAATGTGGCAGGAATATTGATGGACTGTGGCTTCAATATGAAGAAACAGAATGGGAAAGATTATAAAGAATATGTGGTGAAAACAATGTGGAACACAACCGCGAAAATGTTGCAAACCATGTATTTCGAAAAATTTTATGTTACTTTCAATCCTTTCACTGATTTGGCATTAACAATAATTCATGGAATTGTCGTACCAAATACCACGCGAGCTCAGATTTAGCAGGATATTTTTTGTGGTTGTTTTCTCATACTAATTTTCATTGGCAATTTAACTCGAGCTGTTCAGACAAAATCACTAAGTATTCGAAAACAACGACGAAAAAATATCCGGCTAAATCTGAGCTCTAGTGGTATTACCCCCGACAATTCCACTCATGTATAATAATTCCTATTTGAGAGAACGAAAATCGTAGTTTGCTATCGAATAAATAGGAAGGAACAGAAATGCAAGTGGATAAAAATATCGGATAAATTACGTTACCTTACCAACGCTAGCAATTATTCGTTTAGCAAGCGTTGCATCAGTTTGACAATTTATTGTAAATGCCGAAAACAGAATTTTACAACAAATACCTAATATTCCAGTAAATATGTTGAGATTTGGAAATATTTGCGAGGCAGAGATAATAAGGGAGATCGAAAAATCAACTCCTGAAAATAAAAAAAAAGTCATTCTTCCATTTGGAATCAATTTAGCGAATTTTGTAAACAACGAAACTTCAATTTGGAAACCGAATAGTCAGTGAAAAATGTGGCAGGAATATTGATGGACTGTGGCTTTAATATGAAGAAACAGAATGGGAAAGATTATAAAGAATACGTGGTGAAAACAATGTGGAACACAACCGCGAAAATGTTGCAAACCATGTATTTCGAAAAATTTAATGTTACTTTCAATCCTTTCACTGATTTGGCATTAACAATAATTCATGGAATTGTCTTACCAAATACCACGCGAGCTCAGATTTAGCAGGATATTTTTTGTGGTTGTTTTCTCATACTTACTTTCATTGGCAATTTAACTCGATCTGTTCAGACAAAATCACTCGAGCTACGCTCTCGTGATTTTGTCAGAACAGCTCTCGTTAAATTGCCAATGAAAGTAAGTATTCGAAAACAACGACGAAAAAATATCCGGCTAAATCTGAGCTCTAGTGGTATTACCCCCGATAATACCTGATTATACATAGAGTAGCTCTACCAATCGAAAACTAACAGGACCGTCACATTTTGACGTTTATCAATAACTGTTCAAAAGTGAGTCGATTCGGAGATGTTTACTCAATTTACTCGATAAATAATAGTATCAAGTTCAATACGTTCTTCAAAATAAATACTGTTATACATCTCAAACTTCCTGCATAATTACAAATCGTGTCAGTTTGACAGAATAATATTTAGACTGTCAAACTGACACTCTTTGTAATTATGCAACAAGTTATATTTAACCTGATTATTTAGAAATACTTATAGTATTACTACTGATTATTTTCAAGCGACGGTTTTAACTTGGTAAGCTTTTTCCTGCAGATTATCCGTAGCGTCTGGGGGCCTCCCAGACTCCGGACCAAAGCATCGGCCTCGCAGAGCGGTCGGTATCGATCCCCCCAGGCTTCTCCTTCGCGTGGCCCACAATCCGAAATAATTTATTCGGAAGCGTTCCACGGCGTCCCGACGAGGTCGACGACGCCGCTAGAAACGAAGGTCACTTTATATCCGCGGAAATATGCCGTTTGATACGCAATTTTATTGATAGGCATCATATGATATCAGATTCTACGGTTAATTGGCTTCAAATTTAGTGACAGTATTGATTAGGATGGTGGTTTCGGAAAATTGTTAAAGTGAGAGGTTTCACCCATGTAAGCCGAGGATTGTAGGTTCGAGTCCCACCTTGCTCTTGGATGTTGCGTATGTCCAATGAAATTTAAAGGTTCTAATTATGATTAACGGCTGGGTAATGACTCAGTTTTAAGCCCATTGGCCGTTCGGAACCGGCGTTAAACTGTAGGTTCCTTGAGTAAAAAAAAAAATATATGTATATATGGTATATATGTATATATGTATATATGTATATATTTATATATATATTTATATATATATATATATATATATATATATATATATATATATATATATATATATATATATACATAAATATATATATAAATATATACATATATACCATATATACATATATACATATATACATATACACATATATACATATATACATATATACATATATACATATATACATATATACATATATATATATATATATATACATATAAACATGTATACATGTATACATATATACATATATACATGTATATATATATATATATATATATATACAATATACATATATACATTAATACATATATATATATATATATATATATATATATATATATATATATATATATATATATATATATATATATATATATATATATCTTTATCAACAATTTCCATAGTATAAACTTCCTTACAACATTGTGTCATATTCATTCCGTTTTTTGTCTATTGTAGGGTTTCAGGAACTAAGTAATGCTTGCGTGTTCCCTTATGTCATGGCCCTCTCTCAGTTTCCCCTAGGGGATCAATGTGACATCTTCTTTCAGGGTTTCCTGTTCCAGTGGACAGGACAAGTTTTTAGTACATTAAAAACTTAATCCTGTGGATAACGTCTGTTACATATTTTTTGTTTAATCTATATCATCCTGTGATATATTTTAGTTATTGTCAGGGTATACATCTCTCCATAGGCCTCTGAGTGATTTGGAATTATCGTATAACTACCTTTTTCATTGTTCAGGTTTCGCATCCGTGTGACATGATTGGTAATAGTATATTATTTCATAAGGAGGAGAAGTGTCACTTTTCATGGCGAGCTTGAGCTTACCCGTCGAACGCAGTGAGGCGGGTAATTGAAAGCGAGCCATGAAAAGTCACTTCTACTCCGAATGAAATATATTATTTTATTTTCAAAGGTTTTGAAATTCATAAAAATCTGAATATCCATTTTTGGATTGATTCACATTTACGCACATAATTCTATCCACTTACGATCGTTATGAATTATGGAACATTTGCCTAGTTACGGTTGCCACGCAAAATTGATTCTGACAGATATAAAGTAAAATAATTGATAGGGATAATTCGCAAAGTGGTTGAAAGTGAAAATGACGTTTGAATTGGAGAATTTTTTTGTTCATGGTTACCAATTCATCTTTTGCATAGTAACACTTTTCCTGCCGCCGGCCGGAAAAGTGTTGCAACACTTCTCCTCCTTGGCGGAGAAAAAGAACTTTTCCATGATCATGTCAATCGAGAAATTACGTTATTATTGTACGTTTGAAAATAATATATATTTATTAAACAAGAATATTACAGAAGTACCTGCATATTTAACATAGAATCCTGGTAGAAACAGAACATTTTTTCTCAATTATATATATATATATATTTATATATATATATATATATATATATATATATATATATATATGCGTTTGAAGAGTTTTTCTATGTAAGAATAAAGACTAGATATCTGTTTAAGGATTATGATTTCAGTTATTCTCCTTACTCCAAAAGTAGTTATTAAGTTATATAGTCTACAAAACTACTGGCAATGAGCATGCATACTCAACTTTATGTCTTATAATTGTTATTTTCAATAAAACAAAAAGTTTATATCATATTCACATTTGTATATAGCATTCAGTCATAATTTCCTAACGTTAGATACCGAACTCAGGTTTCAGAATATACAATTATGAATGAAAGTAAAGGATGAAAAATCGAGTACAGGCAATAATTTTCTTTTTCTTTTAGATGGAAAAATTCATGTCAATCTTTGAAATTAGTCTCCCCGCCAAATAGTAAATCATACATTTATTTGTTGAACCAGTCTTCTACTTCTCAGCGTACCTATCCAGTCTTGGACTATCATAATGACTATTCATTTGTTGCCAGCCGGAAGAGTTTGCCGGACCAGGTTCTCAGGTTGGTGGGGCCGTATATTCTTCTTCTTTCTGTTGTTCTCCTGATAATACGTTGCAGTAGTTCATATGTCTTTTGGTTCCTTATGATATGGCCGAGTTTAAAAAAATTTCACACGGTTTATTTATCATCTTCTAGGTTCTTAGTATCCATAATGTGTACCCTAAAACTATTGTACATTCGGTTCGAAATATAGGACATCGGTTATTAAAAATGATAATATATCTATTAACGAAGCACGAGTATAAGAACATAGGATATCGCTTGTATATACTGTGTCTTTCAACGGGAAGCCGAGATACAAGCTAAATATTTCGAACAATACTTATTTTTTCTAAAGAATAAAATACTCGGCGAATTTTCTGGCATCATCAAAATGGAAATGAATGTATGAGGAGGTTCACGTATGTATTCGGAAGGAGGAGAGGTATGAGTATCGTTAGAGCATATAGCGCTGATAGAGGTCAAATAGTAGATAAACTTGTTGCGGAGTTGTTGATGATAATCATGTATTTTCTTGCAGCTATTCTGAAGTTGAGTTAATCTAAAGGTTGATTCGTAGGTACATTTTTGGTTTTACCAAAAAATACAAAAGCTAAAATACAAATATTCCAAAAAGGTCTTCATTTCTTTTTCAAGATTACATTCATTATAATGGGTAACTATGCAGCCGTTTTCGAATGGTAAATTATTACTGGCTCAACGTTTTTCTAGGTCATTGCTCGGTAAGTTTTTTTCAGTTTTCCATGAATAAGATTCTAGGATATTCTCGTCACGTTCCTGTGGCGCTACGGAAGTATGAGCCATAAAAATCAATCGTTTACTCCCGGTTGCCATTCCAAGTAGGCAATTCTATCTTTTGCCGTAATTATTCCTATGTCTTCGGAAAGCAATATTTCCTCCGTTCTTGGCGTATTTCAGAAAGACAATTCTAACAGTGAATTGAATGCTATTTTCAGTGTGCAAATTATTTCTGTTTGAACAAATGGCCTTGTTTTGCTAAGAAAAGAAAAGTATATAAAAATATAATACAGGCAAAAATAATTCAAATATATATATATATATATATATATATATATATATATATATATATATATATATATATATATATATATATATATATATATATATATATGTACTAGCTGACCCGGCAAACGTTGTTCTGCCATATAAATTATTTTTATCTATTCACCTATCTGCCGATGTATCTCTATCTATCTAGATAGTTATCTATCTTTTCATCTAACTATCTATCTTCTATCTATCTATCAATCTCTCTGACCCGGCAAACGCTCTTCTGTCGTAAAAATTCAGAGTTTTATGTATTTTTCGATGCAACATCATAAAAAAATAAAAACAAAAAATTTTGTCTAAAAAATTTATAAAATTTCTTGGGGTGGACCAACCTAACTAAGGAGTATGCAAAATATATTACGACCTATTCTCGGACCGACTATTATTATTATTGTCGATTGCCATCTGGCAACCCTAATGCGGATCTGTGGATAAAATTTAAAAAAATTAAAATCGCGATGGAAAAATAGGGTTTGACCGTAGAAGGGTAAAAACTTGAGAATAATATGAATTTTTCTATTCTAAGTCATGACAAAAGGAAAATAAAAATCTTGCTCGAAAAATTGAAGTTTATAATTAACAAATAAAAAATAGGGATTGATCGTAGAGGGGTGAACATTTAGGGTTGTATGAATTTTTGAATGCTGTATTATCAAAAAAATAGAACACGAAATTTTGTCTGAGAAATAAAATAAAAAATTGAGGGGTTGGACCACCCTCAACATTTAGGGGGATGAAAAATAGATTTTGTCCAATTCTCAGACCTAACCAATATTCACACAAAATTTCATGAGAATCGGTCGAGCCATTTCGGAGGAGGCAATAATTGAAAAATAGAGGTTGATCGTAGAGGGGTAAAAATTTAGGGTTGTATGTATTTTTGAATGTTGTATCATAAAAAAATTGAACAGAAAATTTTATCTGAAAAATAAAAAATTCAAAATGATAAAACAATAGGGTACATATTGATAAAACAATAGGGTACATATTCTATCCATCATTGATAATCATAAGTATTTTAGTACAAAGCTTTCATTATTTGGAATTCTATTAGCATCATTTTACTGTTGATCGAGAAGAATATATTTTTCTCTCACAACAAATTTAGAAGAAAATATTAAGTTATTGAAATGTTGAACGTTGAAAACAACTTCAGGTTTTTAAATTTTAAAATAGCAGAAAAAATTAAAGCAAATAATTATACCTAACAACTGAATTTATTATGATTATGTATACTTTTCGTTTTTATCGAAGGTGTATGTACAGGGTGGTCCAATTTCTAAAGAATTTGGAGGTTTTACCTCACATCTAAAATAGCCAAAAACTAATAGACATGTCCACGGCTCGATTTTGTCGAGACCAGTTTAAATATGAAAACCGCTTTTTTATACGTCAAGTCGTTTTCAAGCACTACATGTAATATGACATTTTGGTTTTCAGAGGTGGATTGTTCATCAAAAAAAATTTTAAAGATGCCTCTTCGAAAAATCGATAATTTTGATAACTAAAACGATATGGCGACTTTTCAAAAATGTAAACTTTTGAAAACTACTTTTGACGTATCAAAAGGCGGTTTTCATATTTAAACTGGTCTCGAAAATCGAGCTCAGTTTTTCGCTATCTATGCTGAACCCCCAAATCTCTTTGGGGCTTGGACCACCCTGTACCTGTGATTTGAGGTTAGTAAAATAGCACATCTTTTAAAATAAAACATTTTCATCTAGAAGAAATTAAATTTGACAGTTACAGATTTTGTGGTACAAATTTTTCCCTAACTTCATATGAACTTTCCGAAAATGTTTCGCTATTTTCATATTCATAAAAATCTAATACCATATTTCAAAAAGGTTTCAAGCCTTGAACCTTCTTTATTAATTTACGTATCGGGCCGTTCAGTGTTGGAAATATCAATTTTTGACATTTTCTATTCTAGGTCGGACGAGACCTATTCATAAGTCGATAGAAATAATGATAGCGATTAGAGATGTGATTATGAGGAGATTTATTCACCATTATCGTGGGATAAAGGGTTGTACGCGGTTCATTCTAATGAATATCATTTTTGGATGTATGTCGATTCTTGAACAAATTAACGCAGACACTAGAGCAAAACAGAAGCCACTTTGCTCACTAGTGCAATTTCAAAAAAGGTTCCAGAATAGCTATTTGTATAATTGGGAAAAAACGAAATAATTAAAACACATTTGTTATTTTGCTCATCATATGTTTTAATTTTAAATGTCGCAATTCCACTATTTATTTATTTTATATCTGGTTCTCGAACTGAAATTTTAATGGATGTAACTTCTTGAAGATAAAACTTACTCGAATGAAAACATTTGAATATTTTAATTTTTTGGTTATTCGAAATATTATAGTAGTATAATGTTAAAAATCAACAACAGACTATTTCTGTTTTTCAGTGAAAACCATAAGCAAACAACAAATTCAAGTTCAACTTCTAGAAAATAATTTGGTTACGCCTCTGTTAGCCTTTTTAGGGTTCGGTACCCAAAGGGTACTAAGACTTTTTTTTAACTCAAGGGACCTGCAGTTTTACGCCGGTTCCGAACGGCCAATGGGCTTAAATCTAAGTCATTACCCAACATATCAAATTTTAAAACCACTAAATTTCATACATATACAACCACCCAAGAGCATCAACATTCCCGAGAGACATTTTATTTCTTTACCATAATGTAGCATTGGTAGAATAATTATTGATCCCCATATCGATTTACCTCAGTAGGTATGAGGAAGATCTGTTGTATGTATTCTGCTGAGAACTCACAAACATAATCTGTCACGAACATAACATTGTACTTGATCATATAGGTTTTCATATTTTATGACCCATCGCACAGGAACATGTTTAGTTATTAAGTATCCAGAATTGAAATAAGTCATTATAGGTAATCATAATCGAAATAAATGTTCGAATTGACGATGTTCTCGTTCCAGACATTTACGGAGTCGTTTTTTAAAGTTATTATTCGCTCTGAAAATATCTCTTCGGCGTAGTGATGCGAAAGCGTTCATGATTTTAATTCTTAAATCTTCTATATTTTCAACTTCGTTTCGATATATTCTATTTTTTAGTGCACCCCATAAAAAAAAGTGAAGCGGAAAGATGAATGCTCCTATTATTTCTGTAGTAAACGTTAATCATATCTCTTTTCTGCTCTGTGGGGAAACCCATTTTCAGTACTAACAGATTTTTCATTAAACACCAACGATAATTTCCAAGAAACTGTCAAAATAATGACAAGTGAGGTGAACTAAATATTTATTTTCCAAAGCATACTATGAGAATTCAAATAGTTTAATCATAAATGTTGTATATAGCAACAGGATGCCCATGAATTTGCTGAAAAATGTAGGTAGTTCGGAAAGTGAGTATCAATGAAATATTTCCAAATTAGTGTCTGTAATATGAAGATTGCCTATTGAACATTTTTTTGTTTGGGCAATGATTATATGCACATACACGTAATAGGAAGAATTTCGCATTTTCGTACATTGATCATGGGTTGCGTGAACCAAAATGTGGATGAATTCTTGAAGAAGACATTCTTCGTCGAATAATGTTGATTATCTTCCAAATCCTAGGTATTATATTCCTTATTCTATGATATTTTTTTAATTAGAACTGAAATTTAAAAAAAATGTTGAAATTTTACTGGTAATAGTTCAATATTTCCAGAACACTCTGTAATTCAGATGAAAATACTACGTCAATATAAAACATGACTCTTGGCATTAAAAAAAAAACAATAAAAAATACAGTTCCGTATTTGAAAATTGAAAGTTGAGGGTGGCCCAATTTATTCGATACCCTGTATATAATTTTCATTCAGATATTTAGATATTTAGCCTACAAAAAGTGGCAATGGCAAAGTGACAATTGTTTTGAAAAAAATTTCTTAAATAAGATATAGGCAAAAAAAGAATTTCGAAATTTCCGATTTTTCCTATATAACTCCAGAACTAAAGGAGCTAGATTTTTTTTATCCATATAACTGACCTCTGAAATATGCTACTTTGCCCCCATTTAACCATCCTCTATATCTTACCGTTATCGGAATCCCCATGCATATACTCGAATTTGAATAGCCCTGTATATATATATATATATATATATATATATATATATATATACATTTGGATTGGTTTTGTATCTGTATATTATAGATTGTTGGGATTTTTCGTGGTATAACAGATATTAAATGACTAATAAAATTTGACTTAATTTACTCGACGTTTCGGCTCTATTTTTGGAGCCTTTTACAAGAGTTTCATCAAGAGTCTGTAAGATAAAATATAATTTAAAACTAGTTCACAATAAAAAGGATGATATTAAAAATGTACCTCACTACGGATCGTTTTGTTTTATTTTCTTTTGCTGTGGTACACGAGCTGGAACTTACCACAGCAAAAGAAAATAAAACAAAACGATCCGTAGTGAGGTACATTTTTAATATCATCCTTTTTATTGTGAACTAGTTTTAAATTATATTTTATCTTACAGACTCTTGATGAAACTCTTGTAAAAGGCTCCAAAAATAGAGCCGAAACGTCGAGTAAATTAAGTCAAATTTGTATTAGACATTTTATATATGTTATACCACAAAAAAACCCAACACTATATATATATATATATATATATATATATATATATATATATATATATATATATATATATATATATATATATATATATATATATAATTATTGAAATCAGTTCAGTTCATATGTTGAATATATATATATATTATATATATATCGAACTCTTTCTCATTTTTTTCTTCTTTTCAGAAACGAAACAGGAACAAGAAGATCTTATGGCCGACATAAAGAAAACTGCCAACAAAGTCCGCCTGAAACTTAAGGGTAAGTTTTTGAAAAAATTTACATTAACCAATTTATAGGGCTTTTTTAACTCATAATAGAACCACGTATATTCTATATATATATATATATATATATATATATATATATATATATATATATATATATATATATATATCTAATCAAATAATTATTTTTACGTTATTGAAGACCATCGATCAAACACTCCCAATATTTTTTATAATGAAAAATTGAACATTACAAACCTTGGATTTAATTATCAAAACGTATATCTTGTAGGTAAAATATTTATTTTCTTGTAATGTATTATGTGTATCTATATTCATTTGATTTATTCATATATATTCGATCGTTTGATTTATTTTCACCTGAAAACGTAGTAGTGATATTCCAGACAAGGGTTGTTTGGTGTAAGGACGGTTCATTGAATAGATAAAATATATGTCCATATACGGGTGTTCGGAACATGAACTGTCAAAATTGTTTGGAATTTTTTTGGGGTCATTTGCTATATTTTTCGCTTGGACCCTGGGTTCTAAGAGTCGCGGTTAAGCAGATGAGTTTTTTGAAATTTCCCAAAATCCCACCGTCATACCCTCGTAAGTTTTTTATTAATTCCTGTTACACCACCATTTTTTAAAAATTTTCTGTAATGTATGCTTGTTCAAATAATTAATAGATTTCATTCCAATTGACAGTTTTTATTCCACAAAATTAGTGATTGTGAAAATAAATCACCTAATAGTCTAGTCAACAAGTGCTTTTTTGTTCAACTTTTTTCAGCAGTCTCGGAAAAGTGGTGTCATTCGTTACGGAATAGCATGTAGATATTTTTTGAAAAAATAAAGTTCCGCTCGCGAAAATTGCAAAAGTTGAAAACAATTTACTGAAATAACAAAAGAGGGGTTTGGTTTTCTGCGTATACCTCAAAAAATAATTGAGATTTTTGATATCTCGAAAAAGATTCGAAAAGAGGAGAAAATTTCTTATAATGAAGTCTCATTTTCCGAAATTGTAAGATCAATATTTATAATTTTCTCAGAGGGGTAAAAATACGGCCGAAAACGGGTAATCTGGCTTGCACAAGCCACGCCCATTTTGGACACTTTAACAATACACATCATTTAACCATATTAAATAGAAAAATTAATGAATGAAAAAATTCAGTCACTTACTGGATAGGTGAGTAAACAATAATCCGGTGGCAGAAAAATTTTCTCTCGATTTTTCAATTAGTTATGTAACAGTTAATTATCAATTTTTTTTTTACTGCTTGAACATGAACATTGCAAGTGTGGTAACTGTTAAACTATAGATCCTAGATTTTTTTTTCTTTCTTGGAGCTAGTTTTGAAAGGTTTCAGAATAGATTCTTGTTGAAAAAATTCAAACAATTTCTTTTTTCGGTTTTTTATTGATAATTTACGTAGTTTCGAAATAAAAGAAATTAAATTATCATAAATTTTTTTTCTATTATCTTATTAACAACGCATTTGTTTATAATAATTTTTTATACAATAAGAGATGACAATTTAAAAAAACTTTATTCGTGCAGCTTCCGATGATAAAAAACGGATTTATTGAAATCATTATGAAAAAGATTTTATTTTGCAACTAAGTAAATTGTTGATAAAAAAATGAAAAATTAAAATTTTCGAATTTTTTCAAAAATGATCTATTCTGAAGCCTTTCAAAAATAGCTCCAAGAAAGAAAAAAATCTCAGCTCTATAGTTGAACAGTTATAAGACTTACAATTTTCATGTTCAACCCTAAAAATTTTGATAATTAACTATTGCACAACCAATTGAAAAATCGTGATAAAATTTTTTTGCCACTGGATTATAATTCATTTACATATTCAGTAAGTGCCTGAATTTTTTCATTCATTAATTTTTCTATTTAATATGGTTAAATAATGTTTATTGTTAAAGTGTCCAGAACTTGCGCAAGCCAGATTAATCGTTTTCGGCCGTATATTTACCCCTCTAACAAAATTATAAATATTGATCCTACAGTTTCGGAAGCTGAGACTTCATTATAGGAAATATTTCCTCTTCATTTCGAATCTTTTTTCAGATATCAAAAATCTCAATTAGTTTTTGAGGTATTCGCAGAAAACCAAACCCCTCTTCTGTTCTTTCAGTAAATTGTTTATCACTTTTACAATTTTCGCGAGCGGAACTTTATTTTTTTTCAAAAAATATTTACATGCTATGCCGAATCAAATGACACCTTGCTCATATTTTTCCGAGACTGCTGAAAAAAGTTGAACGAAAAAGCACTTGTTGACTAGACCAGCGGTTCTCAAACTGTGGGTCGCGACCCCCAGGGGGGTCGCGTGATGTGTCCAGGGGGGTCGAGGGATAAGGAGGAAAATCAAAAAAACAAATCAGAAAACAAATCAGTCATAGCTGTAGGTTTTATTAATAACAAAATGTATAGGCTACACAAATTTGTAATACACATACAAGTTGAAAAAGGCCTAATACTATTTAATGGGAAACATGAGCTTGTTTGGAATCAACCATTCTTTTTATGTCCGGAATGAGTTTTGTAATATACAAAAGAATGTCATTTTCCAGGGTCAAACGATTTCTTGATTTTGTTTTGATATTCACCATTGTGGAGAAACCTTGTTCACAGTTATAAGACGTAGAAAATGGCATCAAAGTCTGTAATGCTTTTGTGGACAGTTCTGGGTATTCATTTTTAATACCTATCCAAAATTTGTCGATACAAGCACTGTTAAAAGTGAGTTTTGCTGACTGATCACTTGAAATTTCGATCAGTTGATCATGTTGACGAGCAGTTAGCTCAGCTTTTGTTACGACTTGATCACTGAACGGATTGACTACCCACAAAACCCCACTCGCATCGTTATTTGGAATGTAATCTGTCAACTGTTCAATCAAACCTTCGAGATGAGAAGATACTAGTAAGGAGAGAGATGAAGTGTCAGGGGATGTACAGTAGGATGTCGACAGAAACTCTATAAACTCTTGAGTTAGTGTAAAATTTTCAAAATCTTCTTTCTTAACTCTTGCGTTCGAAACACTGAGTTTTTTTACAAATGCATTTACTCTGTCTTGAGCATATAGCATATTTTTATCTGGTCCTTGTAGGAATAAGTTCAAAATATTAAGGTGAGAGAAGATGTCAGCCAAATAAGCAAGCTTAACCAACCACTTTTCATCACTGAAAAAAGTGGAAAGTTCGGGTTTACTATCAACCAAAAATAACAACATTTCTGACTTTAATCCAAACAGCCTGCTTAATACATTACCACGGGATAGCCACCGTACTTCAGTGTGAAATAAAAGATGTTTATGCAAGGCTCCTACCTCTTCACACAAGTTATTAAACAACCTACTTTGCAGCGGGCGACTTTTGATGTAGTTCACTATCTTGACAGCTTCATTTAAAACTTGCCGTAATTCATCTGGCATTCTCTTAGCTGCCAAAGCTTGCCTATGTAAAAAGCAGTGGACCCAGCTTGCATTCGGTATAAATGATTTCAACCTGGCAATCAAGCCACTCTTCTTTCCCGTAAGGGCCATTGCTCCATCACTACAAATTGAAACACATTTCTTCCAATCAAATTCAAAAGGTTCAGTTGCTTGAACAAACACCTTATAAAGACTTTCACCTGTTGTATTATTCGGCAGGGGCTTACAAAACAAAATATTTTCATGAATAGCATCACCGTAATCGTACCGGATGAAGCATAAAAACTGAGCACGGTTGGCAACATCTGTGGACTCATCCAACTGAATTGCAAAAAAAGTACTGTCTTTTATTTGCTTCTTTAGCTGGTTCTGAACATCTTCAGCCATGTCACATATTCTTCTTGAAATAGTATCATTTGATAACGGGATTTTTTTCAATTTTTTCAGCATCTTGAGGACTGATTATATTTGAAACCATATCAATTGCAGCAGGAAGAATTAATTCCTCAGCAATTGTATGGGGTTTCCCTTTTTTAGCAATCTTGAGTGCTACCTCGTATGAAGCTTTAAGAGCATTTTTATTAACATTAACAAGATCTGTAATGTTTACCTGTTGACTTCGAAGGGATAACAGTTTTCTTTGGAAAAATTCCACTGGTTTGTCTTTCAAAGCAAAATGTTTAGTTTCAAGATGGCGTTTCATTTTCGAAGGCTTCATGCTTTCAGCTGACAACACTTCACTACACACCACACATTGAGGTTTGTTTGCCAGTTCAGTGAAACCGAATTGTATGTACGACTGGTCATATTTGCGGAATTTTGTCTTTCCGCACCCACTAGCACTAGCATCACTACTTGACGACGATCTTTTCAAAAACTTATCCATTGCTACTTTTTCTAACTGTATTTGCTCGCAATACTACTCACAAAGTACACACACAGTGTTGAGTGATCGACTCAAGAAGCCAGACTGTCGTGTCGTCTGCCGGGCACCGGCTAGCAGAGAGTGCGCGCGCAAACAGCTGTGACTGCAGTCTATTCTAGGCCCCATGAGTCATCAATGCTTTGTCCTTGTTCGTGCTACGAAGTGAGTTATCCCACTTTCTCTTATTATAAAACAATTCAAGTCCAACAATTTGTATTTATTTTTACTAGTTAATAGTATTTTTATGGATAAAACTTAGTCAATAGTGTTTTTTTTTTCATTTTTGTTAATATTTAAAAATAGGGGGGTCGCCGAAATACTAGGTCTAAAAAGGGGGTCGCAGTGTCAAAAAGTTTGAGAACCCCTGGACTAGACTATAAGCTCCGCGTCTATGTCAGATCCCAATACCGGTTACATTCAAAAGGTAGTGTTGAACTAAATAAATTATGGTCGATGAGTCGTAGCTGAGGAACTCACAAAAATAACCCAATCAATTCACTATTCAGCAGTTGATATTTCCATAGGTAACATATTCGATTAATGGTTATATCAGCTGAGGTTGAATTTTCGTAACAGTCCAATTTCGAATTGCCCACCACAACCACACAGAACGAAAAACGTACGTGAATATAATGAATAAAACCATTGTGATAATGTATTCGGACATCAATTTTCAACCGATGCTCAAGTTCATTGATTCAATGTATTATTATTGATTGCTTGATGTTCAAGTGATTATATCAATCCCCGAGAGGCATTGATTTCATCACCTGGATTTCAAAACAAAGTACATTCTACTAACCACCATTGTGTATCAGTCAATCAACATCCAGCATGATATTAATGTTTTCTGTACATCAACCCATCAATTGTCATTGAATTAAGGAATCCAGGACATTGACTCAATCACCGATACATTGATTCTAAGCCATGCGCACAATGACTTTCGAACATCGTTCAATGTTCGAAGACGTTAATATAATGTAAAAATACATCGATCTGAGCCTACTGGTTGCACCTTTAGTTTTCATAAATAAAATAGAGTTATATATATATATATATATATATATATATATATATATATATATATATATAGATATATATATATATATATATATATATATATCTATATATATATATATATATATATATATATATATATATATATATATATATATATATATATGTGTGTGTATATAGTGACAGGTATATAATTGCAAATAGGGAAAAAATGTCTATATATTATTGCTAATGCTCCAAGCAAATATGATGGCACTGTCGAACGAGTACGTTCCAAAGATAACTACAAACAGACACAAAAGATTCATTGAATTGGAATAATACAATTTATTTTTCAAATATTGACATAAGATATGTGTTTTACTGTATACAATTCTTGGATTGAGGTTTAAAAAAAAGTATTCAATAAACGACCAAAACATAATACTTTCTGGAGAAAAACTTAAATTGGAAACATCAATAATATTTAAACAACTATTAACAGCTCTTATAACATTGAAAAACTTATATCTAATTCCATCGAAGTATGTATACTCTCCTTGAATTTTTGTTATATCTTCGCCAATTGCGAACACAAAAGATTGAATTGAAGTTTTCTGCGAATTCAAAAAGTATATCCATTCTTCAATTTCTTGTGGTGTTTTTGCAAGATATAAAAATGAGTGCTGTAAGTGAAAATTTTTTGTTATGCATTTTTCCAGTAATATCTTTCTTTACAACTTTGTTGTTGGCTCGCGCATCTAGAAATAAAAATATATTATGGTCGAAAATGAAAAAGGTGAATTCCAGATTTTAGGAAACTGATTTTCTTTTTCATTGGGACTACTTTTTAATGAAATGAGTATGTTATGAACTTTAAATATGATGTTCACGAAATATGTATCAAATTATTCTGAAGCTGTCATTCGATTTCATAATAAATGAAAAAAGTGTTCTCTTTCAACCCTGACATAGAATAATAATATCAAGCTCTTTTTGAACTACTAACATTAGCATCACGGGGTGAACACCATTCACTGAAATACACAATCTACACAAGCAGATACTTACTTTCCTCGATATTTTCAATTTCCAATGGGCCTAGTAAAAACTCAATCGCCTTGTCTTTGACATTGCCATTGAACAGAAATGCAATAATTTTGGCACTTCTTTTTCACAGTTTTTGAGAAAAAAAATTATCATTTTCGTTCTTCATGGTTGAGACCATATCAATCTAGAAGTAAAGTTATTATAGTTAGTTGCAACTATAGCTATATTATATTGAATGTTATAGGTAATACATGAAATTATACAAGATTAAATTAAAAATCATGAAAAATATACTAGTTGACCATGGACAATTTAATATATTACATAAAGTGAACAAGGAAAATTTTTCAATAATTTAAAAAAAAACATACCTACGCCACAGTTGCAAAGTAGACATCTTATGTCAGAAAGTTTGTATTCTAGCGACGGGTTCTGCATTTTCGATCTCAGCGGTGAATTGTTGGTTTCCAATATCTTTGGTGGAGGGCGCACTGGGTTGTTATACAGATAGTTGTCCGACCATGATTGATTTGAGGAAAAGTAAATACTGAATAAATATGAAGGTGCTTGGAATATTTCGGTTTTTACTTCAGATCCAGATCAGACTTACAAGTATCGTCACAACCTGCAATAAATGATTATTTTTCAAGATGATGTTGAAATAGTGTAGACCGTCAAATTTTAGCGAATAGTAGATTTTTTGTAAATACAATTTTCTTTTCAGTAATTTACTGAATTTACAGGGGTATTTAGCAAAACAATGTATGAGCAAGTTCCATTATTGAGCATATCTATTTCTTATAGCAAAATTCATAGTAGTTCGCGAAATAGTATAAAAATTATTCAAAATGCAATATATTTATATATTTTTACTATAAGTGCTCGAAACACGCCATGTTTTCATACTTTCGTCTCTTTCAACACTGTTCAGTGTAACTATTTATTTTTCTGAGATTGTATTCTGGTAAAAAATATTTTCGTAACTTTTATTCAAATGTTATAAAAAACTAACAAGATTTAAAAAATACAGTTACTGTACTTACCACCTTCTGAAGAAACTGCTTCCACAAAAATTTACTTATACACAAATAACACTTCACCGTTTGGCTGTTAGCGTTAGATAGATACTCGTATAGCGAATTACGGCGGAAATTTTGGCATATTTACAGTTGATACGGTGGCGGGGTCGCAGGCCCATGAAAATATCATCAATTTTACCCATGATTCTGCTTGAGCATTTGTTCCCAATGCTCTCTAGGACATTGAACCGAGAATGACTTAATACATTAGGTGATTACAACCGGCAGTGCATTGCTATGATGAACCATACAATATGGTATTAATGTGTTTCAATATCAATTAATGTTTATATGCTATTGAACATTAAGGTTTATTAAAAGAGGGATTATGACATAAATGGTGCGTGATGGATTAAAGGTACAACCTAGTATTAAATCACTTAATGTAGTTCACTTAATCTTGATGATTTTTCACATTGCTCTGATGTAAATAACATTATAATGATGACTATTTTCATTAGATTCATGATTCAATTACATTATCATAATGACCTAGATTTCATTATAGCAACAAAATCGTTGATTGATCAATCACAGAAATTCATTATTATCAATAAATTTTGGACATTGTCCTAACGAAAAATACGTTATGACAATGAATATGCGGTCAATCATTGGCAGTGATTGATATCAGGCTCATTATTATTTTCTGTGCAATCAAATTGCTCGAACAATGAGTGAGTTGAAGTCGATTCATTAGTTTGAAGTTTCCATTGCAATATTTTCTATTGTCTTCGTTAAAATAGTATATTATACAATGGTAAAAAAATTTTGCACGAGTATGAAATTTGTAGCACGAGCCGAAGGCAAGTTCTGCAATTCATACGAGTGCAAAATGGCCATTTTGAGGCGTGTTGCATACTATAATTTTTCTATGACAACATATCGTTCACGTTTAATACATGCATACATTGCAAAAACTTTGAAACTATGAAATTACTCATTAGCTACTAAAACTTTGACAGAAACGATCTGCTGACATTTCACCAATTTGTCGCTGGACGTCATAATTTGACAAGCCGTAGTCGTCGTGATTTTAGAGTGAACCTAGAACTAACACGAAAAATGAAGGACGCCCTACTGCGTAGCACTAGGAAGGATAAAACCTCTCGGGTCATGTGCATGTCGTCAATATTTTTTGAATGTACTTATTATATAAATTAAATAACAATGAAAGTCGATTTTACGAATGAAATGAAGGAAAATTGCAATAAATGTATTAATAAGTCGATATTACGAATAAAATCCGTGAAAATTTAGCAAAAAAATTCATTGTATGACTGTCGAATTTGAATATCCTATCCCGGCTCATTTTGCTGCAAATTATGAATCAAATTGATAAGATATCTCTATGGATGGGAAGCAGACACAGACGCAGAATCAAGCTTAAGCTATCAACGTCGCTTGGTTACCGTGGCACACAGAGCACTTCGACGCATGTTTTGTAGGACTTCGTACATATCGACCTTGGCGCATGCGCATGTCGTAATGCCTATCTAAAAAACGCTATAATTTTTTATTCTTCGTTGGGAAAAAATTGGGAACAAAACTTTTCTGATAAAATCATATGTATTTTATCGATATCCGTTGGAATTTTTAAAATCGGACCAGATCCCAACTTTTTGTAGTGAGACCTCGGGGTAAAAACGCTATATTTTCTTATTCTTCGTTGGGAAAAAGTGGTAATTCAATTTCCCTAATTAAATCATATGTGTTTTATCGATATCCGTTGGAATTTTTAAAACCGGGCCAGTTACCAACTTTTTGTCGTGAGACTATAACCCCTTTAGCTTCGCCTCGGGGTAAATATTCCATTTCGCATTTGTTGCTTAGCCACTTGCCTACTAGTCCGAGAATTGAGCTCGCCCGCGCTAGAGAAAATTTTCTCATTCAATTTTTTTTCACCAACTTGTTCATTTAGATCCCTAGTTAACAAGTCTTCATGTTGCCTGGACCAATTAATGGTCAATAATTGTTTAAACAATTTTTTTAAACAAATTGCAAAAATCAGACAAAGTGTTTTTAGGTTTTTTGGGTCATTCTGAACCAAAAAGGTTCTCTGCAATTTTTCGCTAAAATGCATTGTTTTCGAGATATACGCGTTTGAAAGTTCAAAAAACGACGAAAATGGCCATCTTCAGGGCTTTGAAACAGATATAAAAATAAATAACCTCCCTTAACAAAATCCAGAAAGATTTTACCCCATTAATTTATGGCAACCCTTTGGTTTTTTAATGATTATTAAGTGCGCGCAACGCTTTTTAAACGTTAAACAACGTGTCGCGCGGGTTGCAGCCATGCAGGCACTTACGTTTGTACGGTAAGTATATTATATATACAGTAAGTATATTCTATTGGAATGCGCTACGCTAATAAACAAGATCATTTTCTTTTTCATGATAGTTTTTTTATAAAAAAAGATATCAGTGGAAATCGTATGTAAAAAATTAAAAGTCACTAATTTTCGTATTGAAAATTTTTATTAGATCGTTATGTGTTATATACGAATTCGTATTTTACGAATCTTTAGTGCAAAGTATTAAAATAATAATAATAATATTGTTTAGCGTTTAAAAAGCGTTGCGCGCACCTAATAAACATTAAAAACCAAAGGGTTGCCATGAATTAATGGGGTAAAATCCTTCTGGATTTTGTTAAGGGAGGTCTAAGGATTAGTTTTCTACGTTGGCAACATCAAAGTTATTTATTTTTCTATCTGTTTCAAAGCCCTGAAGATGACCATGTTTAAAAAAAAATTGTTTAAACAATTATTGACCATTAATTGGTCCTGGCAACATGAAGATTTGTTAACTAGGGACCTAAATGAACAAGTTGGTGCAAAAAAATTGAGTGAGAAAAATTTCTCTAGCGCGGGCGAGCTCAATTCCCGGACTATACCAACCGATGCAAAAATGAAATTCTGTACAAAATGTGCTTGTTTATGATTGAAGTTACGGTTATAAAATGAACATTTATAGAGGTTGTCGTAGAAAATAGTATATTGTACAACGAGCATGGAATGACATGCATTTCCTACGAGTATGACGTTTGCAGCACGAGCCGCAGGTGAGTGCTGCAAATCATACGAGAAGGAAATGGTTATTTCATGCGAGTTTTACACTATACTTTTCCTACGAATGTTACTGTTACATAAAATGGGATATGTAATATTTTTCCTTTTAAAATTTTAAAAAATGTCAATCTGACGTTCCACAAAAAAACACGCGGCGCAGGTTAACGCCACCTTTGTAGAAATACCCGTGCACATTGTGAAGTTTGTAGTTCACTCACCATGGTGATAGAAGCACAATGAAAATGGGTATAAAACAATGCACTATGTTTCGCAATTACCTTTGAACATAGAATGATGGTTTTTATTGACATTCGTAGAAAAAATTAAATTCATGAGATCTCCGATATGATTTACTAGTACCTGCTAGCTTCTCATTCAAATGAAATGATAAGTACCGTGGTACTGTTGTCAAGCACAACTGAAATCTTCTGATTTGTCCGATTCTGTAGGTTAATTGATCGCGCTAAATCAAATGCAACCACCATAGAATAAATCACGGCTTGGTAAATTGACTTTCCATTTTCAGTTTGGAATTTACTATCCTCTGAATCAAACGACAAACAACGGAATTCTTCAACCGTTTTCGCTATTTCATCGATTTTCGCGTTGAGTGACGTCGATAAACTTTTTTTATCGCGTGCGTGCACGTGAAAATAGGGAAAACCCTCGGAAAATAATCGTGGCACATTCGTTCTCTTTCATTGTTCTGACGCTTACCGAATAAATAACATTCTGTCTATGGCAAAGACATTCCTGAAATATCTTTCAAGAAGCGCAATCCTTAAGAAAACGTTTAACGAAACAGCTTGGCTTTGTGCCAATCCTCAACCTCACATTTTCATTCCGCCGATATTCAGAAACAGTAGATTGATGGTGATAACTGTACTAAAAAATTTAATTTATTCGTTTATTCCCTAGACTCCGAAATACGAAATTTGCGCACATAAATTTTTTTATGAAAATTTTCAATACTAGCTGGCCCAACGGAAGATTTCCTGCCAAATTTAAATTAATTTTTTTGTGGTGTAACGAAATAGACTTTATTGTCTCTGAACAATAAAAAGTCAGGTATAAAGCAATGAATATATTGAACTATCAGCTTACAAATATTGTTTGAAACTTATTAAATTTATGTGACCTTGAATCCTCGTGGGTATTTGCTGATGCTCCTATGTCCTGGCTCTTTAGTTTGGAGATCGTAGCTGAGAATTATTTTCCACCGAAGTTGTTGCTTCGAGTATTGGATAGTGATAAACTCCCAGGCTTCTAGCCTCAGAACAGGGGTTGTCAACTGCTGCTCGAGAATGAAGACTCGAAGTTTAGCCTCAGAATAAGGACTAGAATTGTAACTGCGGAATAAGGAATCAAATTATAGCCCCGGAATAAGGAGCACTGCAAGAGGATTCGACAGTGTGAGCTAGGTGTTCTTGATAACGTAATTCTCAACTCATGGATTTCTGTATGGATCACTTAACTCGAATTCTTGGTCTGGATTATTTCAAAAAAAGGTTGGAAGTTAACTTCGCAATATAATTATGAATTCACACAAAATTCAACACAAACAATTAAACTTCCTAATTTTCACTCTATAATCAATCCAAACTAGATATAAGAAATACTGAAGTTAAAAATCCAATGAATAAACCCAGAAATCCTCGACTCGAGAATTCGTGGCAAATCGAATATTCAGAAAATAAATACCCAAAAGCATACCAAGAAATAAATTTGAACATGAAAACCACCTGCAAAATGAAACGAAAAATATGCAAAAGAAAATATATAAATAGGCAAATAAAAATGTATATAATAGGCATAAAAACTATGAAATACATTCAGGTTGTAGTGAAGTATTTGAAAATTAATAATAGCGGCATCTGAATGAAGTCTTGAAATAATTACTCACCGTGATATATCCTCCTTATGCACAATAATTTTCAAAGGGTGAAATTAACACACCCAGAATCTTCTGGTAAATCAAAAATCTCTCAACAACTCTATTCAACAAAAGTATTTCAAATTTTTAAAACACAATGTCTATGGCGGTTGCTTCTTGATTTATATAATCTCTTGTCAAGAAATAATTGTTTGGAAGGTTTGCGGAGTCTGCCCTCAAAACATGGTAATTATGGAATCTATAGTATCGTTGATTTTCAATTTTTTTGAACAATTAATTGATAATAGTTGGTCACGTTTATGCGTGATTCACTAGAATTATTGACGGTTTTGATTCTGAGCGTGCTTTTCCGACAGGGGTCGTGAAAAACTCTTGGAAATGTGTATACAAAGTATAATAATTTGATAAGAGAACTTATTTTTGGGTGATCCATACATCTATTAATGATTGGATCATGAATATTCACTTCGAAAATGAGTAATTCAGAACTACGTCAAGGTGTAATTTTATGCCAATTTAGGCTAGAATGCGTTTTTCTTGATTTATCCAAGTTTACCAGATTTTTTTCAATTGATAACATTCATTTGATTTCCATGCTGGTGGTGGTATATGGAACCAAAACAAAAAGAATGAACTAAATATTAGTTCCTACAGTAAGTTTTCTGATGCATAAAAAAATTATGATTTCTGCAGTTGGTCCGAATTTACCTGTATTCCTTTTTTTCAAATGTCAGGAATTTTTTACCTGAATACTTTTCCACGACCATACCTAATACAACATAAAAAGAAATAAATATTCATTTCCATCGTAAGTTATGATCTTGAGCTCATAAACAATTCCATATATTTTTTCTGAATTTTTCATTTTTCTGTGCGGCTTCTCCAATTCTTCCCATAAAAGCCTTATTCGAACAATTACTAATATTTAAGAATATAATTATTGTGTTACCGTAGAAAAAGCACTTTCACTTTCTCCCAAATTTTTAAATTTTCCACTCATCAATTCTGTTGAGGTGCACGTCGTTGTTGACTTAACCTCGTGCTGCACGCCAAGTAATATTGTGCAGCTAGTGAGAAATGGACACAGTGTCGAGGTTTGAAAAAATGTTCGTTTTTTCAAACTATTCATATATTTACACAATATTTTCAAATTCGAGATAAGATTGTATCGGTATATACATTAAAATAATTTCGATGGTATCGTTCATAAGAAAAACTGTTTTTTACTGACTTATGCTTCTTTTAGTAAGCCTAGTACCTGGTCTGAAAAATGGCAGATTTGCATTCGAACCTTTCACGTCATTGGTTGACGAATACTGAGGGGGATCGATAATACTGGTAATAGTAGCACTTTCTGCATATTGGAAAATCCTGGTTTGCCGTGGCCTTTGTCTGTCTTCTGAGAAAGACCCTACGGAACGTGCTAGTTATCGGATTTGTAGCATTGTCCTCTGGTTTACAATCCGTTATAAATATGATGTTACAATGAATACACTATAGATAAACATAAAACAATAAAATATGAAATAGAACGGCATTGATTGTGGAGTAATACTCCGACAGATATTTTATGATGGAAAAATAGAAAATACAAAAACATAAATATAAAGAATATAAATTAAATCTCCCTTGCGTCGCAACATGTCGCCCGCCATTGATCGCTTACGATTAATTAAATACGTAAATGTCTGAAAATTGTTTAAGTGATTAAGTTCGTATAGGAAGAAGTGCTATCTTTTTCTCTGATCGCTTGAATATACCTCTGGGTCCCGATTCTTGAAATCGTAGGAATTAATTCTCACGGTAAAGTTCTCTTGAGAATTGCCAGAAGCGATAGTCGCTATTCTTGAACATGTTAGGAATTTGCACTATAGGAGAATTGACAAAGTTACGTATGTTGACTATATTTCCTTGATGTTTTTGGTGTTCTATGAAACTGGCCAATAATAAAAAGGCAATTTCTAACCTAAATGCTGCTCAAATTTTAGTTGTTATTATTGTGAGGTTGGGTGTGTTGATAGAATCGGAGATAGAATAGAATAAACGTTATTTCTGAGAAAAACACATATTTGTTTAAAACATGGCCAAAAGGTTCTTTGTAACAGACAAACAAAAAACCAATTAATGGAGATATTGAAAAATGATCTAAATTTAAGAAGTGGCAAATTTTCTTCAACATTCACTTATAAAGATGCCCAAATGAAATGGGAAAATATTAAATTAGAATTAAATTCAATTCCAAGAGCATATAAAACTGCCGTGCAATGGAAAAAGGTATGCTGTAGCGTTTAGTCAATAATGCATCATAACATTATCTTAGACATTATATATAACAAAAATTACATATAGAAACAATTATGTGTTCATATAGAACATTCATACAAATTATGTACCCGAGTGTATACCCAGTATGATTATTACTGGTCCTTCTGATTATGTTATGAAGTATATAAACTAACTCAATGAACTAGAGTTTTGAATTTTTTCTACATATCACTGTTTTCAGACATGGCAGGATTTAAATTCTTTTTTAATTTTTTTAAAAATAAGTCGTTAGTTAACGTGAACGGATTTATGTCTATATTAAAACGTCTTCTGTTTGGTAATAATTCTTCCACCACTTCTAAATTGTTTATAACGGCGTGTCATTTAAAACCGAAAACATGTTAAAATAACATGAATAAAGCTAAAATACAGAAATAGAGGGGCTCGAAATATCAACTAAATGGTATAAAAATCTGACTGAAACTTAAAAACGAATGCTAAAATTTAATCAAGTACTTACAAACAGTTAGGTTGTAAGGCCCATAACATGACACAACTCTACAACAGCTCATTGTTTTTGGAGTAAAATTTATATATATATATATATATATATATATATATATATATATATATATATATGTATATATATATATATATATATATATATATATATATATATATATATATATATATACAGTGTAACCCATTTTTAATGGAAACACCCCTGTAAAATTTGAAGTTGTGAACCGATTGGAACCATATTTTTTTTAAATATCAAGTACTAAAAGGTCTTCCTTGGAATGTTTATTTCAATTTTCAAGGCATAGTACGATATTTTTTCTTAGTCGAAATTCGGGATTTTTTATTATCGATTTTTTATTGAAAAAATAACCACGCCATTGGATTCAGCATGTCCCTAAATAGGTATAACCAAAATTTCATAAAAAAATACACGATAGCATCAGATAGCCATAGAAACATTTTTTTAATGATTTCAACAATAAAGTGCCACCAGATAAATACTCTACAAACCTCTCCAGGACTTCTAAAGTCATCTCCCGTATAATTTCAATTTTCTCTCTTACGCCAATCTTGCAGCCATGACACAATAATTTGAAGAACTGTAAGGTGAATAGGTATTGTTGAGTCTTTCACATGTGTCAAACCGTAATATTATTTCCATGGCAACTAAGATTTAAATCTATTATGTCTTAGTTTTAGTTGATTTGCGTGAAAACTTGAATGTAATTCCGTTATTTTCAGTCAAAATATTTAATTTTTTTTATCTGGTGGCACTTTATTGCCAATAAAAAATATTTCCATCTGTTGATATTGGGTGTTTTTTGTGATTGTTAAGTGTGAGTTTTAGAACTTTGGGTTCTCATAACTTTGTTATGAATGAATATTTTCTTCTGAAATTTTGGTCATACCTATACAGGGGCACGGTGAATCCAGTGGTGTCGTAATTTTTCTAATAAGAAAATTGCTAATAATGAATCCCGAATTTCGACTAAGAAATAATATTGAAGTATGCCCTGAAAATTGGAATAAACATTTCCAATTCTGTCCCAAGGTAGATCTTTTAGTACTTGACATTTCAAAAATAAGTGGTTGAAATCGGTTCAAAACTACAAATTTTACAGGGGTGTTTCCATTAAAAATGGGTCACACTGTATATATATATATATATATATATATATATATATATATATATATATATATATATATATATATTTATATATATATATATTATATATATATATATATATATATATATATATATATATATATATATATATATATATATATATTATATATATATATATATATATATATATATATATATATATATATATATATATATATATATATATATATATATATATATATATATATATATATATATTTATATATAAGGTAATAGCACCAGTTGTCGACACGTTAAGAAAAAAAAATCAGTTATTCTGGCACAGATTCCAGGGAATTAAAGTTCATATCAAAACTACCATGCCTACCGGATGTTCATAGTTTAGGCTTCACGTCTAATCAGAAATTGGGATGATTTCAAACCAAATAAGAAAAAAATAGATTTTTTTGTGAATATCTGCAAATGTCCCTAAGCTCGACACGCTAAATTAAGGATGTTCCAGTTCTTGACACTGTAAATGCTCCAGTAGTCGACACATGTAAATAACATCAGTTTTGATCATGGGAAATTACATAACAAGAAAAATGTATGCTGTGAAAGCAGAAAACAATAATAAAATATTCAACACATTTGTGAATTAAATATCTTATAGGTAAAATGAAATAGAAAGATTTTAAGAACACAAATGTAACAAAAACTTTCTTTAGTCACTTTTATAGCTCATTAATTGCTAAGGCATTGAGAAATCGAAAGCTGGCCCTTTCCCCACGTGTAGTCAGTTCTGGAGTCTCGACTTTACTGATTATCTGATAGAATGAAATATATGAAACAGCTACAAATTCCTTTCTTCGACTGTCAAAGTTTTTCAACCCATAACTAATATGTTTCCACGTGAAACAAATGCTTGAATAATACATAAGTATATGAATACAGACGCATTCCTTTTGCACTCTGATAATATAAAACTTCCTTGCTTCATCAAGTCTTCAAAGCTAGTATTTTCAGAATACACCTCTTCTCAGTCAGAATCTTCTGATTCTCGGTATGAAATCCTGTCTGAATCCTAAGAAGACGACTCTGGTGGCAATGGTTGTTTTGTCTTTATCAACTTAAGTTTCTTCTGTTGTGTGCTAACTCTTTCTTGGCATCTCTTGCTTTTTTCCTTTCTTCTTCACGTCTTTCTTCTTCTTGTTCCTTACATTCTTTTCTTTTATAGTACTCTATCACAGCAGGTAGAATTTCTCTCTTTCGTTTTTTGGCTGTGAAGAATGTTCTGGCCACAGCAAAGCTAGTTCGAAAGGCGATAACAAAAAAGGCAAATGTTATTTGATCTGATCCGTATTGAATGAATAAACCATTACAGTTACATTGGGCTCTTTTCAAATAAATATTTTCTTTTCCTCGACAACCGTGTCGACTATAGGAGATTACCACACCTGTACGATAACTAGATCCAATATTCGTCACCCCATGTCGACTATTGGAACGGAGCGTGATCCACACCAAAGATCACACTCCGTTCCAATAGTCGACATGGGGGGTGACGAATATTGGATCCAGTTATCGTACAGTAAAGTTACGTATACATATCTGTATCAAATGAGCTGAACGTTCAAACCACACTGAGTTATTAGCTTATAAAAATGTTCCTTTTCTCGACACCCCTGTCTACTATAGGAACATAGCACTTTTCGTGTACCAGTACTCGACATATGCCAAAAAATATGTCAAAAACTTAAAAAACCACAATATACTAACCTGGGCTGCAGCTTCGAAGGTTTCTTAGTTAATAGAACACAATAAAAACATTTTTAGTCAAAAAATACCACTAAACAACACCACAACAAAATTAGCTTTTCTTAACCTACACCTTAACAAACACTGTTATTGGCGGGAAAAGTCGAGGTTGCTGGAAAAACTTCAATTGTATTCTTGTATGTTAGTGAGCTTCCATGGCATAACTATGGTAATGTGCACTAAAAAGTCGGAGCTATCATTGGTTATTTCGGGAAGCCGATGTTTGCTATGGTTACGTTATTTTTTCCAATAATTACAATGGGTGTCGACTACAGGTACAGTGTCGACAACTGGTGCGTTTACCTTATTTCAAAGTTTTTGAGGAAATTTTTCAAATTTAACTAACTTAGGTATATTTTATTTGAATTGCTATTGTATTGAATTGTAAAATTATGGAAATCTGTAGTCATTATTTCATAAAATGTTCCATTGAAATTGATTTTCTTGTGTAGCTCTCACTACATGTAATTTTGTTCTATTTTCGAGAGGATAATAAGTTTGTCAACATATTTTGCCAGAGAAAAAAGAAATATCCTCTACGAAGTGCTAATCCCGATTGGTAAATCCAGTATCTGAAAGTGTAATCTCGAGTTCGTCTCAAAAATCCGGTTATGTTCGAAAAGTTTTGAGAAAAGTTTCATAATCCGAGACGCTTTAAATTCAGCGTCCAAATACATTTTCGTCTTGTCTCGTATTTCGCAATCTTGTCTGTACGATTATGTTATGTTCTTGTCTATACATTACAGGATAAGAAATTCAATATGTTATAAACAGTAACTGACGTTCAACTGGAAAAAACCATTTATAAACTTCATATATTTTTGTCTTGATGTTTTCCTTGTTTAAACGTTGAAAGATAATAGTGACATATTTCTTTAACTAGGCAGGTGAAAAGTAGATTAACTACCGAGGTCTATAGTTCATAGTCTAGCCGCCAGTGTAAATAGAAATAAAATCGACAATCTGCTTTGCTTCCAAATTGAATGTTAAACTTTTTCCCTGTTTTTTTTTAAGATATTCTGCATTTTTCCTGAAGTGGTAAATTCAACGATTTCTCGATATATGTTGTAGTTGTTTGTAGGGAGGTTTTTAACTATGAAACTATATCAATTATCTGAGTTCAAAATTTTCAATATCTGGTAGTATTATTATAATGTTAGCAATGTCGTCTAGTTGTCATATGAATACTTTACTAATTGATATTTATTAGTTTTTTGTTGGACTTACGTATTTGGTAGAAGTTTTCATATGCGGAAGAAGCTATCATGAATAGGATATTATGTTTGATATTATTGAGACGTTATAATGAATTTCTATTTTTTTTTATCTCATTTTAAAAAAAATCCTTATAACACAGAACAAGTTTGAGTTTCAACCGCTGTTCAGTTTCAGTCGATTTAAGCACTGAAATATTGAAATTTCTGCACAAACACACATTATTTAGGTCAATTAGCCATAAGAATGTATCCAATTAATGTTAAAAAAATGCTTAATGATGTATTTTTCTCTACTTCTGTAGAATGATTGTTGCACCATACACAAAGCAAGCCGTGTGACGGCAGCAACCCCGTCATTGAAAAAAAGAGAAGAAGACGTCGTTGGATTGCCCAACGTTAGTCCATTTTTGCCCACCAAATAAATTATTCTGCCCACCCTCAAAAAATAAAGTTCTGGTGAAAACAAATTTCTTCATGAAAATTGCCTCCAGCATCACCATCTTATTTCGCGTGAAGTTTGATTGATTGACATGATTTTTCACGTTGTTTGCCATTAATCACAGGGGCAATTAATTCCAAGCTTTGGGCAAACGAATTACTGTCATAGGTTGTGCAAACAGTTATTTGTTTGTATCAAATTCGGCCGGTGATGTATAATAGTCGACTGAGTCTCACTTATTTTGGGAAGCTTAGTAAAATATAACCAAAGAATGACTTTCATCACATGGGCAATCAATTTCAAGCTTTGTGCAAACGAACCACAGAAGTATAATGTCGAGTAAACCTGGAAAATATGAACAGAAAATGACTTTCATCACATGGGCAATTAATTTCAAGCTTTGGGCAAAAAAACCACAGTTGAACATTTTGATAAAAGTGATTTTTCAATAAAAATTCGGCCAGTGCAGGCGAATGTCTACTAGCTCTCAGTTATTTCGCTTGAAATGAAAAAATTTCTGGAAAAAGTTACCTTTTGTCACATGGGAAATAAATTTCAAGCGTTGGACAAACAAATCACAGTTAAACATTTTGAAAAAGTAATTTTTTCCATAAAAAATTCGGCCAGTGCAGGCGAAGTTACCTTTTATATATTTATGGGCAATCAATTTCAACCTTTGGGCAAACGAACCACAATCATAGATTGTGCAAAAAGTGATTTGTTTATAACAAATTCGGCCGATGAAGTATATGCCATGTTGCAGAAATTTTGTGTTACGTACAATTAATAAAGACTTTTTGTACAATCTACGACTATTGTTCGTTTACCCAAAGCTTGGAATTAATTGCCCATGTGTGTGAATGGCAAATTACGTAAAAAATTATCTTGACTTCACGTGAAATAAGATGGGGGTGCTGGAGGCTATTTTCATGAAGAAATTTGTTTTCGCCATAACTTTTTTTGAAGGTGGGCAAAATAATTTATTTGGTAGGCAAAAATGGACTAACGTTGGGCAATCCAACGACGTATTATTTTCATTTGATTTAAAAAACGGCTGTGGTGAACAGAAAATTTTCAAAAAAATTTGTTTGACCATAACTTTTTTTTGAAGGGTGGGCAAAAAAAAATTTCTTGGGCAAAAATGGGCTAACAGTGGGCAATCCAATTGCTCAAAATTTCGAAAATTCGATGATGGGGGTACTGCCGTCACACAGCTCACAAAGCACCACGAACTAGAACAACATAATTTAAGCATGGCATGGAAATGAAGCCTGAAGTAATATGCATTGTGGGTTAGAAATACTGAGAACTCAAACATAACCTCAAACAATGCCAGTTAATGCCAAACAATGCCAGCCAATATCAACATAACTAACATAGTCAACAATGCTTTTCACAATACCAGAGTATTGTACACCACAATGCCAACCGGTTTACCCCTTGCTCTAGGTTCCTTTATAGTTGTTAGGGATCGTGGTATTCTACACATCCTTCCAATGTCCTTGTTTTAAAAGCTCTCCGCATTATCATCCTCCCCGCAAACTCATTCAGTAGTTCCCAGGTCTTTGCTGTGGGCTCCCATAGTCTCACTGGTATCTACTTCACCTCATCGTCAGATGTTACTTCAAAATCTAGGTACATTAAATCATTTTCAGTAGATGCAAATGTGCGGTAGTCTACAGTGGACAATTTCGTTTGATTTATTCTTCCATTTTGTTTTTTCAATCCCAACATGGCTACGCAGTTTTCACAAGGACCAAAGGAGTCCGAAACACGTGTTAATAGCTGCTTTCTCATGCAGGTTATAACATTAAAAATGTACAATATCATATGTTCCCGCTTTAGGCTTATTCTATCTTATATATATATATATATATATATATATATATATATATATATATATATATATATATATATATATATATATATATATATATATATATATATATATATATATATAATTATATATATAATCTCTTGATAATTATTAGCAATAACAGGCTTTCATAAATTTTATTTTTTTGAGAAATATTTGAAAAAAATATAAATAGTACCCTATTCTTTGACTTTTCAAAATCAAAATAATTTGAACCTATTTCGAACATTACGTGGGTAAAGGTTTCTGTGGTTTCCCTTACCATCTAATAATAACAGATTTGAATGTTAATATTGGACTGAATAGCACGTAATAAATAACAAAGAACGGCCACAGCCGAAAAATTTTAGTGAAACATAGTAGTCTTTTTCTATTCAAATTTATTCAAATCAATGAATGTCAAAGAAATTTCAATTTTTTCAAAAGTTTTGATAAAGCCACGAATGTCGTGGCGAAACGTCAACTTTTTAATAAAATCGAGTTTTTTAAGATTCAACAAGCCTGTTATTGCTAATAATTATCAAGAGATTACAAATAGTTCACAGGCAACAACAATTCGAATGAATAATTATTAAATATATATATATATATATATATATATATATATATATATATATATATATATATATATAGATGTATATGAATTTGTTACCTGTTTACGTTATATGTGAACAATATCACAAGAATGTGTTTATATTAGTTGATTAAGTTTGATTTTATTGTGGATGTTCTTGACGAAATTATTGTATTAATTGATTCTATATGTTGTTTGTGATTTATATATCGAGTGCTGAAGAAGGTGGATGTACCACCGAAACGTACAATATTATACCTCTATTCGTTTATAATAATTAATTAAATTACACAGTCAGAGCTAAACGTTTATTGTTCCCATATATATATATATATATATATATATATATATATATATATATATATATATATATATATATATATATATATATATATATATATATACATATATATATATATATATATATATATATATATATATATATATATATATATATATATTTACATATATATACATATATATATATATATATATATATATATATATATATATATATATATATATATATATATATATATATATATATAAATACATATCAAGTGATCCACCGTAAAATATATTTAAATCATGACTAAGAAAGGAAAACACTGTCAATTTTGAGTCGAAACGGGAGAATTGATCAATATTTAATGCAACATTCGAAATTTGATGTAGGTGTAACATTGAATGCATTTTCGATTTACTGAATGGCCCCGTGATCGGTCGATGTCTCACTTCCGTTGCTTTGTCCTGTGCTCTCTTTTGTGTATTATTTTCAGTCGTCCGTAATTTTGTAGAATTTTTTTATATTTTTCGGCTTTCTCCTTAATGAAGTCAATAGAGAGTTAACGAGATATAAAAAATTTAAAAACGAATGAGTTAATTCTCATAGGCACACATTTTTCATATATATATATATATATATATATATATATATATATATATATATATATATATATATATATATATATATATATATATATATATATATATATATATATATATGTGTGTGGATCAAACTTTATGCTATCCACATTCACTACCGCTGCAATCTACTACCTGTATTTCCAACCCAAAAAATTCCAGCATCATCGTCGCAGGAAGTTCATTGTACAAATTAAGTATATCAGTAAAAACTGTTTCAGTCAATTCATTGAACTTCCTGTTTGACATTCTGTACTCTGATTTATCAATTGTACTTATTTACATATGGATGCCAAAGGGTACAAGTGAAACTTACAATGATTACTGGAGTAAGAAATTGCTAAATATTCAAGAGATATATATATATATATATATATATATATATATATATATATATATATATATATATATATATATATATATATATATATATATATATATTAACTCTCTAGGGACCTAACAACGGCCAATGGGCTTGTAGACAATGTACATTAACGAACTATTTCAATTTTTTGAACTACTGAAACTCAGACAGGCACGAACATCCATACCTAACCCAGGATTACAACGTAGCACGCCTGCTTCACAAATGGTTATTCTACATCTGCTCTACAAGCTACAAGGCATCTGTAAGAGATATAAAGTAGAATCATTATACCAGAATTTTGGAATACATAACCACATGTTAATAATCGATATTCGATAGTATTATATTATTGTCTTGTGTCCTTTAAATCGCACTAAGAAAATAACACCGCAAAAGCTTGCGTTTCATCTATTTGAATCAACCTGACTATCTTCAATTAAAAGTTCGTTGTTTCGTGAGTGCATGTCTGCTCAAATCTATTGGAGACTATAATGAAGGCACGCTTGTGTTAATTGATTCATTTATCCATTCCATTTCATTTAATTCATTTGGATAAATTATACAAACTGAAAGATTACACAACTAAACCTACCATTTGCGTATTGTGCAAATCAACTTACTATAAATTAACTCAGTCGAAACAATTTTTCATGGGTAGGTTCGTGATACCGAATTATTTCCAATCGGAGGATGATAACTTTTTTTGATATGATAATTATACAATATACATGTCAGGTAATTTGGAGACATCCTCAGACCTAATGAATTGAAATTTCGATAAATTCAGTTAAACTTTGGGTAATGGAGTGGCGGTGAGGTGAATGAGCGGAAAATTCTCAATCCGGTTGCAAAATATGTGGAAATCAAGTGCTCTTTGGAAGGCGCATGGAGCTGAAAGAAACATGGTTGTTGGAGGATTTCTGCGTCCCCAAACATCCTCCAAATTGAATTATAGGATTGCAATTTTATAGTTGCATTGAGTTGGTCCAGAGGTACCTTCTGGTAGTATAAATTATTTTCTCACAGCCGCCATTTTTATATAGAGATTTATTGTTTTTCGTGGTGTTTGAAGTTTTGCGCAATACCACAGCTTCTGCTGATTAAGTTCGAGGGTTGAAATTCGATAAATGAATTGGGTGAAACACACAGTTTCAAATCATTTCTGTAACTTCTTCTTTTTTATGTTGAAATTTCATATGTTTTTGCTCCTCCCTACAGCCATTTCAAAGGCAGTTAGATGGTTGAAAGTTTCAATTTGAATTCGGTTGATGTTAGGGAGGTGCTACTTCGGGGTTTATTTCTATGGAGAAATGCGTTTTTGCAGGTATCTATGCTTTGTGCATCTCTGCACCGCCTTTAAATTGACTTAGGGTGGTAAAGCATTTGTATGTAAAAAAAACGGAGCTGAACGGCTTACGTGTTTTTTTATATCTCTGTTGAAGATTTTACAACTGTACAACTACTCACTGAACCTTGCTGTCCGTGTTATGGTGGTTATGGGCGTGGGAGAGTGCGAACGTGGTGAAATGTCGAGCTCAAAGAAACTCCTCTGCTGACAAAAAACCATTTGATTTCGTATTCAACTACTATAGAGAGTTTCTAAATACAACGTGTTACTTCTTTATTAGGCTCGAAAAAATCACAGAACAAGATCCACAATAACGCATGAGGGATGGTACTGATCTACAGATGGTTTGCATCTGTAATTAGACCTAGTTAGACCTAAGTAATAAGCTGCTAGTTTAGAGACAATAGTTTCTTCATATCGCCTTGTCAGAAAAGGAATAGATCTATAACAATTGTGAAAGTCTGACAACCCTGTTTAATTGGTTGGTTATCTGTATTCAATGTTGGGAATAAGTTTGATATACTTGCTCTGTTGTAGTGAAGGCCACGTGTTGCATTACTCTCTCAAGTATGTTTGAGGAACGCGGGGTGCTTGTGTTATGAGGCATCAAGGGCATGAAGCGTGGATGAGATTAAATAACTGGTGGAAGAATAGAGAAGAGGTAGGGTTCATACCCTACGCGAAACTTTACCACCTACGTCCCGCCTAAATACACCACATTCCCGGCTGGCAACAAGCATTTTCAAGCATTAAAATAGAAACGGCGTTCAGGAAATTTTGCTTGCTCAAGCGCTTTCCGTTAGCGCTTCGTCTTTAATTGCAAATCGCACGCTTCGACTGCTTTTCTTCATAAACTAAAATCTAAACAATTTGAGACCATATTGAGCATTTAACGATTGTTTCTTGTCGAGTTGCAGCATTAATTGTCATTTCCTAGCGGTTTGCTAGCAATTCCTAACTTTGAACGCGGGAAAATGGTTTTTTTCGAAAAATATTAAACAATACTTCACTTGTTTAATATTAGTGACGGAAATCTGAACCATTGGAGAATAATTCTAGCTTCTTGGGACTGACCGGACGATTTTTGCTTACTCAATTACTCCCACAGTGAGTTTTCTATCATAAATCCAAGATATTTAAACTCTTCAACCAATTCATTTGTTTCACCATAGATTTCTATGTTTATCAAGGTTTTATTCAACAAATGGTTTCTATATTGAGTGGTTATAATCATTGATTTTGTTTTCTTTATGTTGAGTTTTAGTTTATTAATTGTGAGAAATTCTGATATTTTGCCAAGTGTACGATTCACTCTTTGAATAGCATTTGGTAGATCAACATCACTTGCTGTTAGTAAGGTGTCATCTGCAAAAAGGTTAATGAACTATATAACTTCCTGAATATAATTGATATCATTCAAGTATAAAATGAACAACAGTGGTCCCAATACACTCCCTTGCGGAACACCAACATCGATGTCTTTATTGGTTGATTAAGTATTATTTATTTTTAGTACATTGTGATCTATTTTCCAAATAGCTTTTGAACCAGCTGTAGGGTCTGTCGGTTAATCCATAATATTGAAGTTTCAAAAGTAGAATAGAAATATCTATTGTTTCAAAAGCTCTCTTGAAGTCCACACTGCACTCTGCACTAAATCATTCACACAATGCAGAAGTCCACTATAACAAAAATCCTCGTCTAATTCTCATAACCATTAACTCAACGAAGATAAGTGGCGGATTTGCTCCTATACAGAAGATACAATTGCGGTAGACGTTTATGAGAGTAAAGTTCATTCGAAAACATATGAGCGCTAAATGTAGTGGTGTCAAAACGCAGACAAGAATTGTAATTCGACAATCAAATCATGAAAAGCATATTTGTTGATCATAGTCAATTTCAAACATTACATAAAGTGAACAAGGAAAATTCTATAATCATTTATTTTGACTCCGAGTCAAATAAGCTGCACTGATGAGATCTAATAAGATAGAAACAGCTGTATGCAGTTTTTGAGTCGGGGTAACTTGACAATTTCAATAATTCACCGTTGGATTGTGAATGCAGATTTTGTTTTACGGAATACATATAACCAGCTCCCTTGTAAAGTTGTTTGATTATTTTTGAAATTATTGAAGAATTTTCCTTGTTTACTTTATGTCATTGTAATTCGATAAACCGTGAAGGCTCCACTATTCCAAAGACCTTTCTTCTGTAGGTAGGAAAATTGTTCAACAATTAAAAAACGATCATATGTTCTTTAAAAGCCTAATTCATTTTTATTATTTACTTCAAATTATTCTGGATGCTTTTAATAGTACCTAATTAAGTATGTACTTTTTTTATGTGATATTTTTATGGAGTATTTTTAACATATGGCTAGTAATAATATCCTTATTGTACTCTTTCAAATCATGTCCGTTATGAGATAAATATTTAGAAACTATTCACATAATGTAGGAAATTGGGAATTCGAGAAGGAACAATTTATGTTTATGTATTTTCCTCTGGCAAAGTAACATGGCCATTAGTTTGGCTTTCACGAAAAGTACGAATGAAGCAAATTAATCATTGTTTTCTCTATTTTAAACCATCGTTACTTTCATACGATCTTATTATTATTTGTATGAGGTTTACTCGATATTTTATTATTTTTCCAATATTTATATATTAAACATTTGGGATGTAACTAATATAATAATATAATGTAAAAGAAGCAGTGTATGCATTTTCCTGCTTGTGTAAATAGAGATATCCAGGAATCAGAACTAGCCATGGGGATATCCGGGAATCAGAACTAGCCATGAAGGCATCATCATCTTCAATATTGACAAGCGCTTCTTATTATGAACTTTTTAACATATATGTCCGGTTAGTGTAGGGTTGCCATCCGTCCGGGTTTTGCCGGATTTGTCCTAGTTTAGGGGGCGTCCGGGGGTCGTCCGGACGGGGCCTTCAAAATATTTCGGGGTAAAACCCGGACGAATTTTGTGTCTGGAAAATCCCGATTGATTTCAAGATGAGCAATATATTGAAATCCAGAGAGAAACTTGTTAAATACACTTACCGTTTCTCTTCTGACCAAAATAAAGTATAATTTTAAAGATTTGAGTTGCTTCCTCTTTTAAAAATTCCTGATGGAGAAGAAAGACACTTTGGCAGAAATTGGCACGTCTTTGAAATATCAAGTTAAGTTAGTAGAAAGAACTTGACCTCGTTAAAATTAAAACTTGTTACTTACGTTCTATTCACAGTTAATAAATAATTTAGGCTTTTGGTTACCTAACCTATCTAACCGAACTAGATTACCTATCCTATAATTTGTTGTTACAATGTAGAATGTAGTCTATTTGATCTATTTTGATCTACCAAAAATTATCATTATAAGTTGTTTTTTATTTGATGATACCAAAAAAAAAGAGTTTCTGATTATTTTTGTTACCACATTATTTCAAAAAGAGAAAACTGTAAACTGTGTTATATTAGTAGATATTTTATTTGTTTTTTGTTGTTTCTTTATATCGCAAACAAGCGGTTTGAAGTTTGAATGAATGAAAAATTAAAATATAAACGATGTTTTATTTTATTCAAAAAAAACATATTTTACGGGGTGTCCGGGAAAGAAACTAAATTCTGCCCAAATGTCCGAGGTTTTTAAGTTTTTTGTCCGGCGTCAGCAATTAAGGTGATGGCAACTCTAGGTTAGTGTCATGTTCTCCTTTGAATACTGTGAACATTGAAAATTAACTTGTTATATCCTTCCACAAAAAACACATTTTAATTGTACAATTTCAATTCACAAGTGCTCCTGTTTGACCTAATAATTCAAGATTATTTTTACGTTCTACAGCCTTTTAGGAAAACATTCTCGTCAATCCTAGTAGCTCAGTTTTCAAGAGTTAATATGGAAATTATTACTTACTTGATGATTTTTCAAAAGTCTCAATGTATTATACTCATTCGGACTAACATATGTGTAAAAGTTTCGGCAAATGTTCTGGCATCCAAAGCATGATGATAAAAGCCGTGTAGAAATCACCTGAGCTCAAACTAAACACGAACTCATAAAAGCTAGGAAATCACTTCGACCATCCCAATAGCCATCAAAGTGTTTCGTATAGCTATTGGTAAACTTTCTGAACTTTTCGAAAACAATTTACAAGTAGTAAATTACGTAGTTAAGCCGAGAGTGGTGCGCATTAATATTTTTCGCGTAGAAGTTTAATTTCTAGTAGTGAATAATACCTGAATTGATCAACTTATATGTATACGGGGTTAAAGCCACACATTTTCGACACACCAATTCGCACCAAAACCAATTTCATTCGATATATCATAAGAAACTACCTACTCACAAACTTTAAATCCTATGGCTCCAAAATTAGGCCTTGTGAACAACATTTATTGTGAACAAGATTTATTTCTTCCTCCAGGGGATCAACCCCCCAACCAATTCCAATCAAAAACAATACCATCCAAGATATTATACGAAACTACCTATTTACAAACTTTCAACCTTATTGCTTCAAAATTGCGCCGTTTATCCTGTAAGCAAGATTTATTTTTGGGGGGTCAACTTCCCAACCAATTCGAAACAAAAAAAATCCCATCCAAGATATCATACGAAACTACAACAACGCTAAAATACATACATACATATGAACATATGTAGGTATATATATATATATATATATATATATATATATATATATATATATATATATATATATATATATATATGAAATTGAGTTTTTGGTGCCAAGCATCATAAAAAGCCATGCAACGAAAAACTGTCTTGGTCCTAGGTCGAACTTTGCTAATCGCACCCATTTTAATAAGCAGGTTTTCAAAGTAAAAACCTGCTAAAAAGACACAAAGATCAAATATCTTGCAAGCAGCTTTTCTGTTGCGTAATAAATGAAAGTTTTTGTTTCAACACGTTTATGGATTTATATTAATTATCGGCCTTATCAATGCAGAAATTGTACTCAACACGAATATTCAACGGTTGGACATATTATTATTTAGAAAAAAGCTTTACATCAAGATTATTAGGTTTGGACTGCTAAGCAACAGGTATAGACTATTCTGGAATATTGTACCTATATTATATATGTGTTTAGTTCATTAAACATTTTTGCTGGATGAAAATGATTATATAAGATGAGAATTGTGATATTTTGTCATGAATATGAAGAATAAACTTACCAGTAAAATATTTTAGCAACTCCGTATTGATACTGTCTTCCACATTTCTTATCTGAAAAGGATATTTTTCATTTTCTTCTTCCATAATACCAAAACTCACTTGTTCTTGTATTTCAGTCGCAAATTCTCGTTCGGTTCCTCGATTGATGAGTACAATTTAATGAAACTTGTATATATATTATCAATGTATTTATTTATTTATTCAGCGTAACAATAATAAATAATCATCACAATCAGGGTTACAAACAAACATTTATCGAATTAATATAAGCTATTGACTCTGACGTAGCCATCAGAAAATCTTCGGGTATCCCTGCATAGTCTGTTGCTGGGCATTCTTCTTTTATTATCAATTAACAATGTAGATATGAGAAATCTACTGAAATTGAACAAATCATTATATAGACAGTGATTAATACTCAAAATATTGTATCAAGTTATAATAGTTTATCATCTGGATATTTTGTAACAGGAAACACTTGACAAATCATTTTTTTTTGGAAAAACTATTTATGTTTCATCTTTTCTATTATTTCTGGTTTATAATTATTGTGAAATGAAGTAAAGTTTTAGTATTTAGTATACTTTTTAAATTCGCAATGTTTCAGTGCTTCTTGCAGGTGAATACTCATTATGAAATACTAAACTACGATATCAAAACTTTACTTAAGTTCATTCTCCACGAGTATATTCAGCTTTACCTTATCATTATAATTATAGTTTTTTTCAATAGTGTAATTTACAGAAATTTGTAAATGCAAATGTTACTTATTAGAATCAAGGGGTGCCTTTTATAGGAAGTGAAGTGTTTAAAAAACAAAAAAATTTATGTTACTGATGAAAGATTCTCAATTCATTATGAATGCCCTTTTAAAACATTTCTAATTGTAAAAAAAATGGGAGGATGATTTATGAGGGTTGAAGTAAATTTCAAATTCAATATGAAGCAATTTTCAATCAATTCAAGTTATAATAAATATTTTTAAAATAATTTTTGAAAATTGCTACTCCCAGGAGATTATTTACAGAGGTTGCATCTGTTTGATAAATTATGAACTTGTGAGACAATGTCAACAGATCTACAAATAATTCATTCAAACTTTATTTTAACCAAATACATGCTAAAATATACGATTTTTCAATTTTTTGCGATAACGCGGTAGTTTTCAACCCTAAAAATGAAGAGCACACTTCATCACATGGTAGATTTTGAATAAGAGGGTCAGTAGAGCTTAAATCCAAATTTTCATGAAAATCGGCGTTGATTCTCAAAATTTAACGGTTTCACAGTTTTTTACCGCTGGTATTAGGACTAAATACACTAGTGAGCGTGCCTTTTTCAATAGATTCGCGAAAATATAAATTCACGAACCCCGATGCGAGCTACGCCCATGCCTTCTCCTGAAAAGCCCGGCTACTTGCATCATCTGGAGTTTTGATTTACGATGGACGTACGTTTTCCGTCTCTTCCTACCGCGCTACGGCCTCGAAAATCCGTCGATGCTACTTACGTGCATTCGAGTTCAAACGAAAGATTATGTAGTGATATCACTTCAAAATTTGAAAGTTCAGGAGTTTATAAGTTGATTTGTCCTGTATGTAAAGGAGTGTATATAGGTCAGACTGGTCGATCGTTCAAGACAAGATTTAAAGAACACCAACAATCTTTTTTGAAAAATGAAACAAATTCAACGTTTTCAAATCATTGCCGAGAAAACCACCACCCATTTCCACAAATAGATAATTTTCAAATCATGCACAAATTACCGAAAGGAACCAAACTTACTCACTTAGAATCATTAGAAATTTTTAAAATCAATCCTAATGCAAAAGATATCTCTTACTGAACGACCAGATTGACTTGATATCTCGCACGGTGTGGCTCAACCTTAAAGGTTGAGCCACACATATCCGCACCGTGTCCGCACCGAACCCGCACCGAGACCGTGTCGGCCAATAAGTTCAAAGCCACACATTTCCGACACAGGGCCGCATGACGGCCGTACTACGAGCGTGGTCGGTAGTTTGTCAGTTGGCTTCACGAAATTGTGAGTGTCAAAAAACTAAAATGTTCGCAGCTTCAGCAACAGCGAATTGGCAACAATATCCGATGAAGAAAATGAGAAAAATAGTCCAAAACGACGAAAAATCTGGGTACACAACGCTTGGAAAGCAAGATATGTTGAACGCGAATTCTGCACGTTCGTCATCTAATGGACGATGAGATCGAATTTAACGAATACTTCAGAATTTCTGAACTTGAGAATTACAGATTGAACAGTAAAAAATCATCAATACTATCGATTTTTCCAGGGTGAGCGGAACAATTTGCTCCCCACTAGCTACGCTCTAGTCTCTATTTCTACTATATGCCGAGAATCCATTGGACAACGCACTGTGTCCGTCAAAAATTGAAACATGAACTATCTCGCACGGTGCGGACACGGTGCGGAGATGTGAAGACAGCCACATAAGAAAGAACGGTACAATTCATCAACACGGACGTGTCTCGGTGCGGACATGTGTGGCTCAACCTTTAAGGTTGAGCCACCATGTCCGCACCGTGCGAGATAGTTCATGTTTTAATTTTTGACGGACACGGTGCGTTCTCCGATGGATTCTCGCCATATAATAGAAATGAAGACTAGAGCGTAGCTAGTGGGGGGCAAATTTTTCTGCTCACCCTGGAAAAATCGATAGTATTGATAATTGTTTTACTGTTCAATCTTTAATTCTCAAGTTCAGAAATTTTAAAGTTTTCGTCAAATTTGGTCTCATCGTCCATTAGATGAGGAAGCAACGTGCAGAATTCGCCTTCAACATATCTTGCTTTCCAAGCGTTGTGTACCCACATTTTTCATCGTTTTGGACTATTTTTGTCATGTGTGGCTCAACCTATAAGGTTGAGCCACACATGTCCGCACCGTGCGAGATAGGTCTTGTCACAGAGTTACAAGCTTATTGCTGTCACATGAATATATGTAAAATTAAAACTCAACTTTATCTTAACGAACAATTGCTAAATATGTGACGTCACACCTGGGGCCTGGTAGTCACGCAAATGTGAAATGTGACCTCTAGTGTCGGATGGGCTCGTATGACGTAATTTATGGATGGCCTCATATGAACTTTTTGAATTTCACTTCAGATTCATAATCTTAAAATTAATAGTTCCATTCCTCACATTTACTGAAGATACTCATTTATATTTCTGTGAATTTCTGTTGATGTTTTGCGTTCCTTTAGCCGATTTACGGCCTTCCTTTCGTTCACCATTGGGATTTTAATTGCGGTACGCCCACAGTCATTGGTCAATAGTTATTTAATAAACTAGTTTATTAATGACATATATCTCGAACTATTAACGCGCTCGCTCCGCTCGCGCGTTAAAATATCTCGACCATTAATCGCTACATTAATAAACGAGTTTCTTACAAGATTTTTTCGTCGACCTCATCATGAATTGAGTATAAATTCTTGATTGAAATGAATTTTTACTTTGCATAACAGATACATTTGACACAATATAAATTTCTATGTTAATTTCGATATATTTATATTTATGCTCCCGATGGAACAATTTGAGAAATTCATAGATGGAATATTAGACATGTGACATTCTGAATAGTTCACATTAGCTACAATATCCGATAAGGAATATGTGGAACTGGTGGAAGCTGAAGTGTTAATTACTTTCGAACAATTATTGCATAAAAATTTTTCCGCAGTTTCTACTTTATTTTATATAGAGTTAAATTTTTCGATTTGGATTGTGAATTCCTTTTCTCTGTGGAATAACAGTACAGACTCAGAATAATTCAACTATTCCGTGCTGAATACTTCTGTGTTCGGTTGCCCATGACAATCATAAATTAAAATAGGAGAAATTGTACATGAAAATGGGTCATTAATGATCAATTTCATGTACGTTAAGGTAAGCTTTTATTTAGAGGTCGACGGCCGACTTACGAATGATCAGAACGGAAATACGGATCTCATTTTCTGTTGCCAAACTAAGTGTTCAATGTTTTTTTCTGTAAAATAAGCCAACTGTAATGATTTCTTTTACATTTTGGATTGATTGGGCCGATACTTGGTGTAAATTAATAAACATATTAAAACAATGGTTAAAAATAACAATTTTCACATTTATTATACAAAATAACGCATGACGCACGTTTCGGTGGAACTTCACCTCACCTTCTTCAGATGCTAATGGCAAACTAACTATGATTCTCTTTTAAAATTAGTGCATAAGTGACAAATCAATCTTACGTTTGGTATTATTGCAAGTTAATCTTTCAATCAATCACCCGCTACACAATGAATCAATCAGCTCTTTTGCAGTAGCACAAATTTCAAGGTTAATTTACCAGCTAGAGACCGTAAAAGCGAGATAAATCGATTAATTAATGTATTTGATTTATATTGCAAATATTCACATTCTAAAAGATTAATTAGTCATATATCCTCTAATTTCTATATGAATATTACTACAAGCTTGGAAAATTGATGTTTTAATTAGTGTTTTCATAATAATATCAATTTCGGGATTAACCGACCAATTTACGTAACGAATTGGATTTACTAGAATAACATAATTAATTCGCGAGTTGAGTCTTGTTTTTGTTTCGCGTTTACCGTTCAATGCGCTCATAGATTCGTCATAATATACATACTCGTATAGGAAGGAACTACATTATAAAAACAATAATGAATATCGTCGACCTTCAGAATATGCACTTTTATAGGTTTATCTGACTTTATGTATTTGATATATACGCGAAACAGAAAAATAGTTAGTATTTTCATATATTATAATATCACTAGAGATGAAATTTTGCCGGCAAAATTTCTCGATTGTAATATGAAAGTTTGTTGCTTAGGCAATTTCGCGAATGACATTTGTATCAAAATCACGAGCCGTCAGGCGAGTGATTTTGGAAAAAATGTCATGAGCGAAATTGTCTAAGCAACAAACTTGAATGTTACAAGAGAGAAATTTTACCTACTTAAATTTCATCTCGAGTGGTATTCGACATGACTATTTCACGAGAAAATATGTGTAACAGTATATGGTCACATTTGAGAAAGTCAAGAAAATAACCTATGAATGTGAGAAATGTCAAAATATTATCGATGAAATACTAACATACTAAGTTTTGCCGGCTTGCATGTTTTATCGCTGTGAAACGAGAGTTGCTATGGAAACTTCCTCACTAAAAATGGAATGAGTGAAATAGTCTAAGCAATAGGTATTTTTTTTTGACATCGATTCCATCTGAAAACCAACCATGCCATCGTGAGCAGGGTAATTCATAGATTAAATGTGTTATGTTTTGGACACGCAAATACCATTATTCATTTTTTTATGAACAATTTTAACAAAAAAATCGTACTTTTATTACTTTTTCATTTATAACTAATAAACTGATGGAGTAATCTGGATAGTGTCAATAGCAAATTTGTAGATAATTAAATTACGAAGAGTATGAGACCTCGCCCGACTTAATGGGATGATTAGTAACGAAGATAACAATTGATAGCCAAAGAATTTTTTATTTATTTATTAATTTAATAATTTCGTTAATTCACAACCTACAGGTCTCTGCTTTTGCAAAAAGGTTGCAATGTTTAATTACTTAAAGTTAGTAAAAAGAACGAACGCTGTACGATAATTATTGTTAACGTAATTGCAATTTTATGTATTTAACAGGACTAATTGTAAAATAGCTACTATCGACTGAGGTACTCGGATTTCAATTTTGAAAAAAGATTAATTAACTAGACGTAAAGTGCAATAAAACGTTCATCTCGGATTTTTAAATAAATTTTGCAAAGTTAGTTAAAAAAAGGGCGCAAAAATGGCTCCGAATGGCCGACCGGACGAATATGGTGCAGTAGTGGGGGAAGAAGGAGAAGAGGAGAACGCTTAATAGTAATACAATCTCGCGGCGCGCCGACGTTACTACTGCACCATATTCGTAGGGTCGGCCGTTCGGAGCCATTTTTGTGCCCTTTTTTAACTAACTTTGCAAAATTTATTTAAAAATCCGAGATGACCGTTTTATTGCACTTTACGTCTAGTTAATTAATCTTTTTTCAAAATTGAAATCCGAGTACCTCAGTCGATAGTAGCTATTTTACAATTAGTCCTGTTAAATACATAAAATTGCAATTACGTTAACAACAATTATCGTACAGCGTTCGTTCTTTTTACTAACTTTAAGTAATTAAACATTGCAACCTTTTTGCAAAAGCAGAGACCTGTAAGTTGTAAATTAACGAAATTATTAAATTAATAAATAAAGTAAAAATTCTTTGGCTATCAATTGTTATCTTCGTTACTAATCATCCAATTAAGTCGGGCAAGGTCTCATACTCTTTGTAATTTAATTATCTACAAATTTGCTATTGACACTATCCAGATTACTCCATCAGTTTATTAATTATAAATGAAAAAGTAATAAAAGTACGATTTTTTTATTAAAATTTTTCATAAAAAAATAAATAATGGTATTTGCGTGTCCAGAACATAACACAATTAATCTATGAATTACCCTGCTCACGATGGCATAGTTGGTTTTCAGATGGAATCGATGTCAAAAAACGACTTATACTGTGCTCTGTTGCTTGGACTAAAATAGTCAAGCTATACCTGAAGAACAAGCTTTTATTTTGGACAATACGAGTGTTTGTTTATAAAATCCCACGTAGTCACTCAAGGGACGATCAATTGAGATTATGTCATTGAATACCAAGATTATTCTAGAGGCAAATATTATAAACTTAACCAATCGTTTCCGGCATCCACTCCATGGTTTAAGAATTCGAAAAATCGAAGAAAAGTAATTAATATTATCACTCGAATGAGGACTGGTCACGCTTTATGTCCTTCTTATTTGAATAAAATAGGTATTAGCGAATCTCCTTTATGCGATTGTGGCAAAACAGGTACACTTGATCATTTGTTGTTGGTATGCAGCAATTGTCACCACCATAGAAAAGTTCTATATTCAAATCAGAATAAAATTTTGAAATTTTATCAACCTTACAACCTTAGTTTCCTCATGTCACTTGAAAACATGAATGTCTATGAAATCCTGTTTGATTTTGTTGATGCGTTAGGTTTTAAACTGTGAGAATCGTTTTTTACTTTGTGTTTCTGTTCTCGATAAGAAGAATTAAATTTAAAAAAAAACAAATTGTTGGCTGATGACACATGCAGTAGCGTAACTAGGGAAGTTGCCGCGTGGGGCAGAAGTCTTAGTGCCCCCCCTCTCCCCCGGTACAAAACATATTTTTTCTTTCAATTCCCATTTGGTTTTGTTGCTAATGCTAAAAGGCAAAAGATGTTACCCAACCCTTGACGATGTAAGTCTTCAGAAATAACAATAAAAATGAAAAACTTTTTAGATTTATTGCACTGTCACTCAAGCATTTCAACATAGCATGCAGAATTCACAAAGAGTGAGATGAAATTTTTTATTTATATAGGAAAAGGTGGCATAACATTGTTCTATATTACTTTGAAAAATCCCTAAATATACATTGCACATTCTGAATAAAGAACCTAAATTAAATGAAAATAATGCTTACTCAGTAAAGGATACATTTTGATGAGATTTATGCAAAAAAAACCAGCAGTGCAGTTTTATCAATTTGCTGTTGTATGTGGTCATAAATGAGACCGCCTTTTCTCAATCTCTCTAAATGCTTCCATTTCGAAAATGTTGCGCGATGTGCAGGGCTGCATGGTCTTGGATTCGTGGGATTCAACAAAAGGGTTCTTTTTTCATTGATATAAATCAGCTCTATTTAAATCACAAATCAGGATTCAAATGTTAGTTTATATCAATTGATTAAATTCAAAAAATCATCAATTCAAATCAAGTAATGAATTTTATATAATACATAAAATGAAAAAACATAACACAAAAAAATGCGGACGCTTCTGGCGCCCCTCAAGCTTGTGGCGCCCGGGGCCGTCGCTCCTCTTGCTCCCCCCTTAGTTACGCCACTGGAGACAGGTCAAGACCATTTAGGCAATTGGCCTATTGAATAAAAAAGAATATGTCTGAATGACCCGAATATTATCAATGATTTTTTAATTTTAAATAATGACAATAAAGATTTTATATGTAACTAAATGGTTGGAAAATAAAACTAACTCTGAAGTATTGAAAAGTCTTCCTTGCCATTGTCAGTTCATGATATTACTTCAAGGAATTCGAAGCTGATTTTATTATGAGAATGCTTGTAACCGACGATAAGAGCAATTCACATCTGCGTAGGCTCGAATAAGTCCAAGAACTGGAAGAAACTCGGAGGAAACTCGTTATAAGTGGAAAATTATGATGAAGACTCGATGCGAAATATCATTCACAGTGTTGATGGATGTCATAGTGATATGTATGATAATTGATTCTTTTATATAAGAACACAAATAACTTTTTGTTTATGTTTGTTCGATCACAAATCCACTAGTTACGGAACTTCGTTCGGCGCGTCGCTAATTTTCTCGTCAACATTAATCTGATGTAAATTTTATTGGCAGCATATTGAAGGCAAACTGAAGGATGATCGTTTCGAATTTGATCGTTTTGGACATTAATCCCTAATTAAAATCTCAAACCAGAATTTGCTTCAGAAAAATTGACAATCCGAAACTCTACAAGTCTATTATACCATGATATGTTTAATATTTATGGTCATAATAAGTTAATTCATAGATTTTATCATTCCTTTTCCTTATACTATATTACTTTTTACGAAAAAATGATCTTATCATTCAGGTTTTTATCTCTTCAGATCAGTTATATATGATAGTATAATATCATTAAAAAGTTCTATATATGATAATTTGATAATTTGATAATTATTAGCAATAACAGGCTTGGTGAATCTCAAAAAACTCGATGTTATTAAAAAGTTGCCGTTTCGCCACGACATTCGTGGCTTTATCGAAATTTCTTCTTTTTCAGAAGTTTTGATAAAGCCACGAATGTCGTGGCGAAACGTCAACTTTTTAATAAAATCGAGTTTTTTGAGATTCACCAAGCCTGTTATTGCTAATAATTATCAAAAAGTTATATATATATATATATTCTCAACGTTCATTATGCCTGCCACAGAAAAGCAAACGACGGTGCAAATACTCCGAATGAATACTTCATTGCAATAGAAAAGCAAAACACATGTAAATGGCAACACGGATAGGAACCCAGTCTCATACAATGTCGACCAATCACAACTATAGAATTTCGCGTGACATCGAGTGAATTCGTTGGAAAGCATTAATTGAATCGTAGTGTGATCGTAGTTACTAATTGCAGCGTGTTTACTCATATTGCTCGCGTATTGTTTTAAAATGAGTTTGGTTACTGAAGTTAATTTCAAAAATTTCAATGGTGACTTAGTGGAATATTTGTTATCCCATAACTTTAGTGCACTAAGTTATGAGGATAAAGTTTTGATAAAAACATTGGGACCTACCCCTGAATTAAACAATTTGGTGCAGCGTAACAGACAACAAAACCGCGGTTTTAATACAAGGACTTATGAGAGACATCCTTGCCTAACCGGATCACAGGTAAAAAATGAATTATTTTGTTGGCAGTGTTTACTTTTTACTAGTGAAAATGTCTCTGGGGCCGCTCAGGATTTGAGGATTTAATTCTATACCTAGTTGAAAGTGAGGAATTTTTCACCGATAAAGTAACTTTAAATGCAGCACGCGGATTAATATCTTACTTACTAGATAAGGAATTTATATATTTTTTAAACATCTTTGAATTAATTTTTGAACAAACAGAAATAGTTTTTTAAATCTTACAGCACAAGTTTTCAGATGTAATTTACTCACGAAATCGGCTCAAGTTTCTTTTGGAAAAAATTTCAGAATTTCGTGCAGAAGTTTATTTTAAAAAACTATTTTCTGTATTTCAAACTACTGATGATACGACTCAATTTAGCCCAAAACGGAAGAAATTCATTTACGCAGATATGGAGCTTCACTATAAGCAAATATTTTATGAAATTTTGGATACTATTAGGGGTCAAATAGAAATAAGGTTCTCTGATTTGAAAGAACTGCATTTCTTCGACTTACTCTATAAAAATTTGTTCATCGGATTTTCGGCTAATTTTCCAGATAACATTTTGGATAATTTATGTCAAAAATACACTTTTTTTGATAAGGTGGCCATAAAAAGTGAACTGTGTGTTGTTTATAATGACAATGAAATTTTGGGGCAAAATGAAAATCATGTGGGGACTATTAAATACCTTTTTGATAATGATTTGAATCAAGATTTACCCCAAGTTTATAAACTCTTATGTTTAATTGTTTTTATCCCGGTGACATCGGCTTCCGTAGAGCGCTCGTTTTCCACTCTCTAGAGAATTAAAACTTATTTACGAAATTCAATGAGCCAGGATAGTTTGAAAAATATTAGTTTGTTGTCTATTGAAAAGGAATTGGTAAAACTTTTGGCGAAAGACAAAAAATTTTATGAGGATATTATAGATCATTTTGCTAACGTTAAAGATCGCAGAATCCCGCTAATCTTCAAAAATATATAATAACTTTTTATTTGCTGTCACCAGCTGGTAACAAATTCGTTAAGTAGGTAGGTAGGTACCTATTTTGTGAAAGAAAAAAAAATTTGATGAATAGATGAATTGATTAATTTGCTGAGAAGAGTTTTTGTGAATAGGAGTTGTAGGTCTCAAGGTAGACACTCGAAAGTGAAAACAAATTAATAGCTTAGGGTGCTTGTTTTACTTTGATTTTCTTTAAATTATAAGGCGGTTGACCTTGAAATCCTAAAAATTTTCGCCTATGGTGTATTTTTAAACACCTCTTGTAGCCTCCTCAAAGCAAAACCTCACGAGCTGCCACTGATGTGGAACAGCACCATTAATTACTTAATGATGAAGAAATAAACTGAGGAACAGAATGTTCATTCAAATTCAGAAACTTCAATGAAACACGGTTTCTATTAGATCACTGCTAATAGGAGTTAAAAACACATAATTAGTAAATAATCTAGCTAGATTACTATTATCGAATTTCGAATTTAACCATATTCTTTTTTATTTTTCTGAGTATTCTCTTTTCAGCAGGTAAATAGTGATACAGGAATGTGTCACGCTACTCACATATAGTAGATTAAAATATCTCCTTCACTAACATTTTTAATCGTATTTTATCCTATAAAATACATAATATTGCAGTGTATCGAAGCAATGTAGTCAGGTGCGGGAGTATCTTCCCCATCCGTTTTGGACCTCCTAGACCATGATTTTCGAACAAATTTTCATGTCTATATATATATATATATATATATATATATATATATATATATATATATATATATATATATATATATATATATATATAGATATATATATATATATATATATATATATATATATATATATATATATATATATATATATATAATCTTTTGATAATTATTAGCAATAACAGGCTGATTGAATCTTAAAAACCTCGATTTTATCAAAAAGTTGACGCCTCACCATGACATTCGCAATTGAAATTTCTTTGACATTTATTGATTTGAAAAAATTGAATAAAACAGGGCTGCTTTGTATATGCTATTCAGTCTAATATCAATATTCAAAATTCTTATCATTAGATCGTAAGGGAAACCAAAGAAACCTTTACCTACGTAATGTTTGAAAATAATAATAATAGGGTACTATTTATCTAACAACAAAGAAATTAGTTATGGGAAAACATTAAAGAAGTGGAGTAGAATTATCGGAATAGTACGCTTATATGAAAGCAGCCGTTGACACGTGTTTCGGACTCTTTGGTCCTCATCAGAACGGCGTAGCTAAGTATTGGATTGAAAATTTGGAGATGAAAATAGTTTAATAAATAAAATCCTCTGTTATGGAAGAAAATCACTTATTTGTGGTTTATTGTTTGAACTCTCCGGTATGGGAGATTTGGTCAAACTTTGCCACGGAGGCGATTAATTCCATCCGAGAGATCTCAGAAAGAGTAAATTAATATTAAAAAAGAAAATTAGTTTTGGGAAAATATTAAACAAGTCAAGCAAAAATTATCGGTATAGTTCGTTTATATGGAAGTAGCCGTTTTTAATGAAATTTTTATAATAAAATCCTCTGTTATGGAAGAAAATCACTTATTTGTGGTTTATTGTTTGAACTCTCCGGTATGGGAGATTTGGTCAAACTTTGCCACGGAGGCGATTAATGAGTTTTTTAAGATTCAACCAGCCTGTTATTGCTAATAATTATCAAAGGATTAAAAATAGATCACAGGCAACAACAATTCGAATAAATATATATATATATATATATATATATATATATATATATTTTTTTTTTTTTCTTTTTCTTTTTTCTCGGTACATATTGACATCTCCAGCGGTTCGTATCACACCAAATGAGCTGAATTATTCATATCTGGGATTGTTTTCGTTGCAGAACGAAATTATCAAAATTTGGTTGAATCTTTCCAACCGCCGCCATTTTGACGTAGATATTTCTTGTTTTTTCATGATTTTTGAGAAATTGCCGAACTCCACTGCTTCTGCAGATTGGGTTGAGAGGAGTTAAGTTTATGTTGACTTGAAATCCTTTTTTGGATTCAACAATATCTCAACCGCGATGCATTTCGTGGTGACTATTCCGTTCAAATTGCATCTCGATCTGTTTCGCTCTCAGTACGCGATGCACTGCGCGAATTATAATGTTTTTTTAAGATAGAGGTTTGAAATTTTGTATGTGGATTGAATTGATGTTGGATGCGTTTCTTCAATGGTTTCAACTTTTTTCCTCAATCACGATGCATTTTTTTTTTAGGGAATTAATTATTTTCTTCTTTTTATTTCGGTTGTGTACTTAATTAGAAGCTGACATTCAATAACGTATATGCGCTTAAATCGTAATCTGGTAATTCATGTTACGATTTGTATATATAATACGGTATAGCATTATTTTTTTTGTATTATTAGAGAAAAGGCGAATCGGATTTTCTTTGAAATCCTACCGAACAATTTCTCTAATCCTTTATTTGTGCATACTCGCCAATAGTAGGAGCTCTACGAGACTGCAATGGTATCCTCAAAATAAGAAGGTTCATTTATTATGTAGGTATTACTGATTCTCCCGAAATCCTAGAATTCCTGGAACGAGAGACAGTTGTATTTGCGAGTGCCAAGCCAGGCTACATTTCTATTTATTTTATTTACGCCTGCCTTTCTAGAGTTTGAAAGTTCCAGTTATTACATCTTGTGATATTCTCAAAATGGGGATTAAATTCACACTTTATATAAAGGAATTTCATACAGAAAATGATTTTATTTTAATATTTTGATACATTTGTCGTTACACGAAAGCATAATTATTCTAGATTCAATAAATCAATTCTTCCCTTTTCATGAAATGGTTGTTTGATTGAAAGTTTCTTCTTTATACTACACTGCGCCGCAAATTTAAAGCATAGCTAAAGTATTCCCTAAGTTTTGACTGAAAATATTTTCCCAGCCAGTGATCCGATTTGAATAACTTTTTCACCAAATTGTAGCTTCGTTCTTTGAGAAAATTCAGTAGTTACAAGATAATTAAAAAAATTGAATGAACTTATTGTACAGGGTGTTTAAATAGTGACATGTTTTCTTAGTAATTAAATCTTTCTGCGGGCAATATCGCGTAACTCAGGCCGAGAAAGAGTACACAGTATTATAGTCACTTGTCTTCTGAAGAATTTGTTTTTTCAATCGTCTTTTTATATTTGGCCATTCCTGAGATATTCATGTTTTTATGACCGCTTAAATTTTTCGCACGAAATTTTCTGAAACTTTTTTGTTAATTTGCGATGAAGTCTGTGCGAACAAAATTTCATTACAAGTTGACAGTTTGTTTATTTGGTTACGATTGTCAGTTCACTTAAAATTATTATTGAGAATGGCTCAAAATTTATGTTTGGAGAGAAATCTCACCAAAAAAGAATGTGCTGCTGTCTTAGCACTTGTGGAAGTAGGGTTATCACAAGTTCAGGTGGCCTTACGGTTTGGAGTGTCACAATCAACGATCTCCAGAGCACTGGTGTGGTATCGAGAAACCGGGAGAAACGAAAGAAGAATTGGCCAGGGATGAGAAAGGGTGACTAAAATTGATCAGGATTGTTTTTTACGAATACAAGCGTTACGAACTCGATGTACCACAAGCACCGCACTCCAGCAGAAATTTTCTTGGCGATATCATTTCAGAATTAGTCAAGATACCGTAAGAAGAAGATTGGCAGAAAACAATATTACTCCACGTAGAGCTGCAATTGGCCCTTTACTAACAGTAGCCCATCGAAGGCAACGACTTCTGTTTTTCCAAATGCATCAAAATTGGAGAGAACGTGAATGGAGCAATGTCTTGTTTACAGACGAGTCGAGGGTTTTTCTCTTCAGTGAAGATCGCCGAAGGAGAGTTTACCGCCGTCTTGGTGAGCGATACCATCAATGTAATATTGTGGAAACTGTTAGCTATGGATGTGGATCTGTTATGGTATGAGGTGGCATCAGTATGGATGCTCGTACTGAATTAGTTGTGGTTATGGGCGGGCGTTTGACAGCTGACCGATACATTAGAGACATTTTGGAACCCCATGTGGTGCCATATGCCCCATTTATAGGGGAAGAAATGTTATTCATGCACGACAATACACATCCACATGTGGCTAGGGTAGTACAGAATTACCTTCAGGAAGTCGACATACCAACTTTGTCATGGCCACCAAGGAGTCCTGGCCAAAACCCAATAAAACACTTATGGAACCATATGAGTCGACAGATTAGATCTCTACAGCACCCACCTCGAGATCTAAATGAACTGTCATTAAGGCTTACGGAAATATGGAATCAAATTCATCAGGACTTAAATAGAAATCTGATTTCAAGCATGCCAAGAAGATGTGGCGCGGTAAGCAGAGGCAATACACGTTATTGATTATATTTCTCAATCACAGTTTTTTTTCAAAAATCCTAACCTTTTTTTGTTTTGTTTCTTTATGGAAGGGCATGGAACATACCCAGCCATATAAATACAGTTGTCAACATGTAATGAAATTTTGTTTGCACGACCTTCTTCGCAAATTAATAAAAAAGTTTTAAAATATTTCGTGCGAAAAATGCAAGCGGTCATAAAAACATGAGAATCTCTCGAATGGCTGAAGATAAAAAGACGATTGAAAGAAAAAATTACTCAGAGACATGAGATAATACTGTATACTCTTTTTCTGCCTGAGCTACCCGATATTGCCCGCAGAAAGATTCAAACTTTGACGAAGAAAACATGTCACTATTTAATCACCCTGTAATATAAGTTTATTTGATTATCTTTTTGATTGTCTTATAAATACTGAATCTTCTTAGAGAACGGAGCTACAAATTGGTGAAACAATTATTCAAATCGGATTACCCGCTGAGAAAATATTCACAGTCAAAACTTAGGGAATATTTAAGCTATGCGTTGAATTTGCGGCGCAGTGTATTAATATTTATCTTGCATTAAGTTTTCGAAATATGTCGAGCTTGATTCTATTTTCTATCGAAATTATTGTCAAGTTGAGGAAAATAACCTCAGACTTAACTGGAATATGAGATAGATCACGTTGAGCAAGAACTTCTATTCTATTTTACTATAAAATTAAGCTTTCAAATTATTTTGAAATTTACACAAATACCTACAAACTGTCACAAACTTGAAGAATGATGAAATATTTTTTATGTTATCAAAATATCATGCAAAACTAGTAACACATTACATAAACAAATAACACTTGAAGATTCCATTAAAATTACTAAATGATACAAAAATTCAAGGCGAGTGAATGATTCGATTAACCTCAGTGTGTGTTTTTTACCTCGAGGCGAAGCTAAAGGTGTTATAGTCTCACGACAAAAAGTTGGGATCTGGCCCGATTTTAAAAATTCCAACGGATATCGATAAAACACATATGATTTCCTTAGGGAATTTGAATTCCCAATTTTTCCCAACGAAGAATAAAAAAAATGAGGGACACCCTACTGCGTAGCACTAGGAATGATAAAACCCCTCGGCGCATGTGCATGTCGTCAATATTTTTTGAATGTATTATATAAATAAAAAAAACAATGAAAGTCGATTTTACGAATGAAATGAAGGAAAGTTGCAATAAATGTATTAATAAGTCGATATTACGAATAAAATCAGTGAAAATGTAGCATAAAAATTCATTGATTGACTGTCGAATTTGAATATCCTGCTGCAAATTGTGAATCAAATTGATAAGATGGGAAGCAGACACAGACGCAGAATCAGCTGAAGCTATTAACGTCGCTTGGTTACCGTGGCACACAGAGCACTTTTCGACGCCTGTTTTGTAGGACTTCGTACATATCGACCTTGGCGCATGCGCATGTCGTAATGCCTATCTGAAAAACGCTATAATTTTTTATTCTTCGTTGGGAAAAATGGGGAACAAAACTTCTCTTATGAAATCATATGTATTTCATCGATATCCGTTGGAATTTTTAAAATCGGACCAGATCCCAACTTTTTGTAGTGAGACTTTAGCCTCGCCTCGGGGTAAAAACGCTATATTTTTTTATTCTCCGTTGGGAAAAATTGGGAATTAAAATTCCCTAATGAAATCATATGTGTTTTATGGATATCCGTTGGAATTTTTAAAATCGGGCCAGATCCCAACTTTTTGTCATGAGACTATAACCCCTTTAGCTTCGCCTCGGGGTAAAAACGCTATAATTTTTCATTCTCTTATGAAATCGTATATATTTCATCGATATCCGTTGGAATTTTTAAAATCGGACCAGATCCCAACTTTTTTTCTTGAAACTTTAGCTTCGCCTCGGGGTAAAAACGCTATAATTTTTTATTCTTCGTTGGGAAAAATTGGGAATTGAAATTCCCTAATGAAATCATATGTATTTTATCGATATCCGTTGGAATTTTTAAAATCGGACCAGATCCCAACTTTTTGTCGTGAGACTATAACCCCTTTAGCTTCGCCTCGGGTAAAAAAAAAGCTAAATTCTCACTACAAAAAGTTGGGATCTGGTCCGATTTCAAAAACTCCAACGGATAATGATAAAATACATATGATTTCATCAGAGAAGTTTTGTTCCCAATTTTTTCCCAACGAAGAATAAAAAATTATAGCGTTTTTTAGATAGGCATTACGATATGCGCATGCGCCAAGGTCGATATGTAGGAAGTCCTACAAAACATGCGTGAAAGTGCTCTGTGTGCCACGGTAACTAAGCGACGTTGATAGCTTCAGCTGATTCTGCGTCTGTGTCTGCTTCCCATCTTATCAATTTGCAGCAAAATGAACCGGGATAGGATATTTTTGCTAAATTTTCACGGATTTTATTCGTAATATCGAATTATTGATACATTTATTGCAATTTTCCTTCATTTCAGTCGTAAAATCTACTTTCATTGTTATTTAACTTATATAATACATTGAAAAAATATTGACGACATGTTTACGCGCCTAGGGGTTTTATCCCTAGTGCTACGCAGTAGGGTGTCCTTCATTTTATTCTATGTTTTCTTATTTTTAGTCGTATTTTGATGCTAAAAAGTGTATTTTGGCGGTATAAACTCCTACTGCTGCCATTTTTATGTAGTTTTCTTGTTTTCTCGTGCTTTTGGAGGTTCCACGCACCTTCACAGCTCATCCAGATTGAGTTAGATGGCTGAAATTTCTTCGTGGAATGAGCTGATGTTTGGAAGTGCAATAGTAGTTTCAAATGTTTTCCTCAACCGTCGGCATTTTGATGTAAAAGTTAATATTTTTTGATGTTTTTCGCCCCTCCATACTTCTGTTGATTGAGTTAGGGAGTTGAAATTCGGAACGTATAATGAGTGGATGTGAAGAAAATGCCCATTGGGTTTCAGTTTAGTATGATATCTTGGAATGGATTAGTTTTGGTTTGAATTGGTTTGGGGGTTGACCCCCCAGGGGGAAAACAAATCTTGTTCACTCCACAGAAGGCGCAATTTTATAGCAATAGGGTTGAAAGTTTGTATCTAGGTAAAGGGCGATAAAGGGCGCAACTTTGAAGCAATGGGGTTGAAACTTTGTAAATAGGTAGTTTCCTATGATATCTTGAATGGTATTGGTTTTGGTCCGAATTGGTTGGGGGGTTGACCCCTCGGCGGAGGAAATAAACCTGCTTTACACGATAAAGCGCGTAAATTTGGAGCAATAAGATTGAAAGATTGTGAGTAGGTAGTTTCGTATGATATATTGGATAGTATTGGTTTTGGTACGAGTTGCTTGGGGGGTTGACCCCCTAGGAGAGGAAATAAATCTTGTTCACACGATAGAAGGCGCAATTTTGAGACCATAGGGTTGAAACTTTGTATGTAGGTAGTTTCTGTCGCTAATTTAACGTAGATGTTTCTTGTTTTTTCATGGTTTTTTAAAAATTGCCGAACTCCACAGCCTCTGCAGATTGAGTAAGAGTTGAAAATTGGTACGTACATTAAGTTTATGTTGACTTTCCTTTTTTGGATTCAACTCTTTATCTCAACTCCTACTGCTGCCATTTTTATGTAGTTTTCTTGTTTTCTCGTGCTTTTGGAGGTTCCACGCACCTTCACAGCTCATCCAGATTGAGTTAGATGGCTGAAATTTCTTCGTGGAATGAGCTGATGTTTGGAAGTGCAATAGTAGTTTCAAATGTTTTCCTCAACCGTCGGCATTTTGATGTAAAAGTTAATATTTTTTGATGTTTTTCGCCCCTCCATACTTCTGTTGATTGAGTTAGGGAGTTGAAATTCGGAACGTATAATGAGTGGATGTAAAGAAAGTGCCCATTGGGTTTCAGTTGATTTCTTTCACCGCCGCCGAAGCCGCCGCATTTTTTATTTTTTTTTCAATTCGGAAATAATTGCAATCGGAAGATTTCTCGATTGATATGAATAGTTTATTTCATTACTATACACAATCTTATATATATTTTATCCTTTTCATCGTCGATTTACTCATCTTTGATTTCTGTTTACAGCAATAGAACAAAGTATAGAACAGGAAGAACAGAACAACAAATCATCTGCCGACCTGAGGATAAGGAAGACACAGCACTCAACATTATCCAGGAAGTTCGTCGAAGTCATGACGGAATACAACCGAACCCAGACCGACTACAGAGAGCGGTGTAAGGCCAGAATACAGAGGCAGTTGGAAATAAGTAAGTAGTCTTAATTCTTAATATTTAAAGACGTTAAAGTTACGAGCAAAGCTTCGTGAGTCCGCGCAATTAAAGTGTTTTAAATTACATGACAATTTTTCATCCTCAATACCATTACCAAGGAATTCAATATGTTCATTATATTGATAAATGAGCTTTCATTAGTCAATGGGGTAGAAAATAACTACTTGTCAACATAATATTCGTTTAGCGCTACATATTTTTCAAAGCTATGTTCAAAAGCTTTGATGCCTACGCTGTTTACTTGTTGGTGTCACTTCTTCCAGTTTTGGCAAATATTGAGCCTATGAGTCAAGTTTGGAAAGAAGAACTTAACTGAAGAAACTCAAGCTATATATGGATTTGGCTAGACGTGTATAACTCAGGTCAGAGCCGGTTCAAATATTCAGATCACAAATACTTGAGTCATTGAGCTGCGACTCAACTGCGAACTGAATGGCTCACGGTTCGCGGACACGCAAAAGTAGTACTACGTTGTCATTTCCAATTTGAGCTGTTTATCTGTGGTCGCTGGTCGGTTACTGTGGCCAGAAATGAGCATATAAATTACATATTCTCAGAAGAACCAGTGCATAAGTACTGATGAAGGTGATTCGTTGCTTCTTGTGAGCTGCAGTCTATGTAACTCAAATAGATTATGCTTGCATTTGGATCGATTGTTTAGTAATTTAATGTGGGTTTCCGAACCTCACTTTTCTTATTTGACATAACGAATTTTGACCTCAGATGAAAGTTTAATTTTTGTATCGTACGCGAGCGCTGGATAGTTGACAAATAAATTAACAACTAACGAAATCATAGTGGGATGCAAGATGCAAGTGATCCAATAACCCATGACTCATGAATGCCTCTAGTTCTACTAGAGTCGCTCGCGACTCATGCGTCGCAAACTTCAGTATAGGTATTAATTGAGCTGACCTGTGAGCCGGCTCGCGGCTCCGGTTCAAGTGCGTGAGCCGTGATCTGATCTGCAGCTCATGCTTATTTATTAAGTTACCCATGTCTAATTTGGACCTTTGGATTAACAAATATTATCATTTTGATGAAGCAATTCATATTGTCGTCAAATGCAAACGCTCTTTCATTTCATCCTTTAAACGCTTGAATATTGCTCGCCGTTGTTTGCTTTTTTTAAGATAATCGGTTGAAGTTATCCTACTCGCCACAGATGGAACCGCCTTCGCCTTCAATATAGCTGACTTTCCCTCACAAGTCATAACTTTTGACATCGCCGAACATTCTACTGAAACATAATCACCACGGTGTTTTTGTTCCATTTTTTGCAAACGCGACACCCACCTTAAGCACGGCTTTTTTACTTCGAAATTTTCAATCAATATACAAACAACGCTACCGTGCTGATGTGCACTTTCAGCCGATGGTCATCCAACACCATTTTGTAAATTATCCCCAGCATTTTTGGAATGGCAATGTCAATTAGTCGATTACTGTGATGACGGCCACGTTTGAGTTCTGTTACCCAATATTTGATTGTTGTAATCCAATAAGCATACTCCCCCAGTGTAGAATCTTTCAGAGCTATATTATATTTCTTTGCGTATTTTTATATTATATTTTTTTGCATTGAGAAGTAAAATTATTTTTTAACATTACGGTGACAATATTTTACATGTTTATAAGGGGGCCGGATTAGACCACAATACGACAGTACAGCAGTAAGGCCGTTGTTGCCAAGTTGTGATATGAATTTAAATGCTATACTTACTGAATAAAAGGCGTATGAATTTTACAAAGAAGTTTGAGACCGTAGTCGTTTATAAGTTCATTCAGTAGTGAATATAGTGAAAATAGTCCTGCATTTATAGGTTAATAATTTAAATTTCAAATAAAATAGCTACATTGCAAGCAACGATATCACATTATGTGGACTGTTTTCGCCGAATTTTATTAAAGATTACAACGAAAATTATTTGATGAGATGTTGTAAAGGCTATTCCGACAGATTTCAGTAACCAAACAAAAATAGATTTCTGAATTACCCAATAGATATATACCATATGTTGAGCTCGTGGGTAGTTCTGCTGAAATGGAAATAATTTATTCGCCAAATTTTTTTTATCGAAACCGTGTCTAATTATGTTTTCACTAAGAAAATAAGTACCAATATTTGTATGCAAGTTGTATTTTTCTTTTTTATTCATATGTATCTCGAAAAATAGAATGATGGTTTTTCCTTCAGTAATTTTTGTTTGTCATTTCATTAAATTTTCAGAAAATCGATAAAATAGAATTAAAAATCAATAAATTAAGAAATTACCATATTTGAAGATTCTTCGAGTACCTATCATATTTTCAAAAATATCTGTTCCGCTACCTTAATTTACATATATATATATATATTTTCATCTGAGAGAAAAAGATGATATTCCTCCTGAAGTGAAATATTTTGGATATCACTAAAAGGAAATATTTACCGCTTCTTGTTCTTTTTTGAGAAAAAATTGTATATTTTGTCCGGAAAAATACAGTGGTTGAATTTTTCACATGATTATACGCTCATCAAATGTTTCTCAACTGAAAGTTATTTATTTTTCATCTTATTTCTTCGGAAAATAGCAATTCTATAAATAAAGTCCATATAACGCTTATATTTCAACGCTTTGTTATATTGTTGTGTAATTGACATAATATTTCAAAGAAGTTATTTCACTAGGTCCTTTGTCATCCTATTACTTCTTTGTTAGAAGTTTCTTCAATATTATTCATTTCACTAGAACATCAGAAAACCTGAGGATATATTCCTGGAACAGAACTCTTCTCTTCTTACAATTCCTACCTAGTTCTTTCTGAGCAATTGTATCATCATTCAGAGCGCTTTCAATTGATCGGTAGAAAATAGTCATTAATGTTGTCGAAAAAGATTGCAGTACAGATTCTGAGAGTTGCAAAATACTTAAGTTTGCTAATAACACAAAAGTAGAGCATGTTCTCTATATAAATATTATTTTCGCTCATTTTTTGCATAAATATGCTCAAGGCAGCAAAAGATCTATCTATTCGTTCGAAGGTGTTGGACTTCTATTATCTACAAAATATAGGGAAAACGTTCGGGGAAACTAGTATCTGTAAAATATGAATAAAATGAGTGAATAAATAAGAAGAAATCTTATTTATTCACTTATTTTGGATTTTCATATGTTTCGGATTCAATTTTACCTCTTTATTTCATAGAAAAAAATTTTTCTATCAGAAAAAGATATACATTTTTAATTAGAGCACTTATGAAACGAAAAAAACTTTTTTATGGAAATCATTTTCTCGCCCATGTTCCCATTTATTGTAGAATTACTCACAACTTTTTCACAAAAGAAGCAAAATATTAAAAAAATAATATTTATATACCTAATAATTCCTAATTCCTGACCAAAAGTGATCGAAAAACTCAAATTGGCCATTTTAGTTCGTGTTGACTTCTCGGCATATAAATGAAGTGAGAACGAGGGTCTTCTTCATAACGTGTGGTTCTTATAGGACAGGAAAGCATTCCGGCTATGCATATAAAGAGCACGAATAGAATACTGTTTATATTGACGCTCACTTTCCTTATCAACACGTTGATACACGCAAATAGTGAAAGTATAAGTAGATAGAAAACTTGGTGCGCTGTTTGATATGATGTGAAACGACGAAATTATTTTAAAAAATCAATAAGTTTTTTTATGCTTTGCAAAATAACGAAAAAATAAAAAAAAATAATGAATGAGACAAATAATATCCTCTTATTTCGAACTTTTCTTTATGTTCATTTATTATTATCAAACAATATATATTGTGTTTTTTTTGGCAGTTACCATTAAGCATATTCAAAGTGCCTCGTATTGCTTCTAATTTATCTTCTTATCCTCTATCACATTGTTCTAATTCCACTAAGAAATTATTTTTTTTTTTGATTGATGCAGTCACGACATATTCAGATAAAAGACTAACGTCTATTCGGACCACTCGAAAGTTAGTATGATTTGATTTTTTATATCCTGCAATAAATTTGAGAGTCTTTTTTATCGTCCAAAGTCGCTAATTGTGTTATTTTTGATTTTGTGATAGGACAAGAAGGAATTGATAAATACATCCTACTAAAATGTCATAATAATTCAATGCGAAGTAGTGAGATTCAATTTTCAACATGGCCCGCATCCATCAAATGTAAATGTAAATTTTCTTCAATTGATTGTAGGTTATAATCTTTGGTTATAACTGGTGTTATAATAATGGCGAAATTCATTTGTTTCTATAATAACTTCTTTTGAACGACAGCTGGAGTCCTGTTGAATTATAAATACTTCGAGAATGTGGAAGTTGATGTATACATTTTTGTCTTACTAGAACCGCTATCTGACGCCTCTTGTAGATTTCAGTTAAAGGCAGTTTATAATTAATTTAAACAATTCTGAGGGTCGGAGGCTAGAACATTCCATATATGCGGTTCTGTTTAGAGATTGATATTTGTGTTGTTGGGATGTGTACGGCAAACCTTGTGTGATGAGTTAATTGTGCTCTTGCTGTAAAAATAGAGACGACTGCAGAACACCTGCCGTTATTTCATTCGTAAAAGAGGCATAAGTCGGCAATATTCTTATGATGTTCGATTGAATAAACGTGAGCGGTTAATGACGGATAGTCTATTACTTTCACTGTTCTTTTTTTAATTGAGACTAGTAGATGCAAGGGTGCAGTCCTCCAAGCATGATAGCAGTATGGCAATGCATGGTTATGAACCTTATAAAGTAGCAATAGCTGTTTTGGGTTAAAGAGATTTTGAGCACGAAATAGATAACTGAGAAACTTCTCAGCAGCTGACTTGGCAATAGTACAGACGTGTTCGTGCTAGAATAAATTGCAGTTTACTAAACAATATGTAGTTTATTGGCTTAATCATTGGTAGTCCAATAATAATAGAGAATAACCAATGACGGAATTTTATTTTGAGAACCTGGTGTCTTGCTGACATTATAAGGAACTAAATTTCCAGATTTCTATTTCGAAATGACCTTATGGTCGATATTCATTGATTCAGCTGGCGGAGCACGTTAATGGCTACATGTAGATGCACTGACCGGTCTATTGTTCATAATGGTTGCATACTGTCTTCAGCGAAGATCACAATTTCGTTTATAGATGAATTTATAAATCAGTAATATATAATGGATGTTGGCTACAAAAAAAAAACAGGAGGTCAACTCCTATTAGACGGAAAGACTATAGAACAAGTCCAACAGTACAAATACCTCGGAACTTTAATCAATGAAGATGTTGAGCATAAGCAAGAAATTCTATCACGTATTGAACAAGCGAGAAAGGTCTTCATAAAACTTATAAAATTACTGACAGCTTCAGACTTATTACTACAAATAAGAATAAAAATGGTCCAATGTTATGTATTTCCCGTGTTGCTCTATGGCTTAGAAGGTTGGACACTGAACAAGGAAACCACAAGAAGGTTAGAGGCGTTTTAAATGTGGGCCTACAGACGCATGTTGAGAATCTCATGGAGAGACCGGGTCACAAACCAGGAGGTTTTGAGGAGAATGGACAAGGAACTGGAAGTCCTTTTTACTATAAAAAAAACGCAAGCTCGAGTACCTGGGACATATCTCGCGCGGAACACGTTATCAGTTGCTAAAACTTATTATGGAGGGCAAGATTGTGGGCCGAAGAAGTGTAGGGCGCCGGAGAATTTCGTGGCTACGAAATCTTGGTGAATGGTTTGGCGTGTCGTCCGTCGAATTGTTTAGATCAGCAGTGTCGAAAGTTAGGATAGCCATGATGATCAGCAACCTCCGAGGAAGACGCTGATACGAGAAGAAGAAGAATACATATGTATAAAAGGGTTACAATATCGACCCTTGCGGCACACCAGCATTAACGTGTGTAGGTCCGAGCTTGCACCATTGACTGCAATGCGTATTTTTATTTTATGGAGAAAGCTTCCGATCAAGTCACATAGTTGTTCGGGAAGATTGTGAAACTCAAGCTACAATGGCATTGCCTTGTGCCAAACTTGGTCGAAGGCCTCAGAGGTATCTAGAGAAAAGAATAATGTTTCTTCATAAATCTCGATAACGCTTGTCCAAAGATGTTTGTTAAGTGTGACCCTTTAAACGCCATGTCGGAAGCCATATTTATTGTGACTTATGTGGTTATAACGCTCGAGATATTTCACTAACTTTGAATAAATGGCAGTTTCCATTACTTTAGAAAATATTGGTAGTACAGCAGTTGGGTAGTAATTTTCAGGATAGTAATTTTTCCCTTTTTTGGTATTGGCTATACTCTTGCGATCTTCTTCATGGATGGAAATGTCTTGTGTGATATAGCCGGCAGAACAACTGTACAATGTCTAGAATTCATTCAGAACACGTGTTTCGTGAACCAAATTTCAATTCTGGCATTGGGAATATTAGGAAAAACCTTGCAACCTGTCACTAAAGTAGAATTTTTGGCAAACATTGTTGCAAACATATCTGCATATTCTTCGGAGCTAGAAGCCAACCATCCACAGTTTTTAACAAATGTCGGAAACGTATTTATAACGTTGGTATAAACTTATTAGACTAGAATAAGCAATTAATTCTACATTCTGCAGTTTCGTTCTATTATACCATAAAAATGACTCAAATTTTTGGCTTTCATTGTGTCCATATTTTAGCGAGTAGCCTACAAACCATACCTCTATTTCTGGTAAAATAATATTTCAGTTGATCCATAAATTCGACATCTTCTAAAGTAGCTGCGCTCGACCGAATTTGAGATGGAAAAGAAAAGGAAGTTGAGAAATCCTCCTATAGAGATTTCACGTATGAAATTAAAGATATTATTACTACACTCATTTGGCGACAATCCAAAATTAATATCAACTTGGAGCAACATATCCTTAAAAAAATAAATTTCAAATGGTCTTTGATTTAGTTTAGCGTATGTTACTGAAATATATTGTTTTCTCTTATTTGATTAACATAAAATACTTCCACCTATAATACTCAACAAGAGGTAAAATAAAAACTTTTATTTTTCACTTGTATGTTATATGTTTATTTCACCTTGGATACGGTTGCTATAAACACACTCATTATGCCCTAGGGCGTAATGAGCGGGCGTTATGGATCATAACGCCCGCTAATTGTACGAGGAGAAATGAAGCAACTTTCATTGATTAAATACTTCATAATGCTTGTCGTATACGACTCTGGATTTCTCCGGCAATGAATTATTCGCAGCTTTGGCTGCATTTTGTATGATATTCTTGGGTAAATTCATTTTTATTTCCATTATTTCTTTAAGACTACACAAAGAAAGCAAATATTCACTAAATATGATGACAAAAATATTCACAAACGTGAAAATATCAACAAATGACATGCCTACTATGAGAAGGAAAATGGAAAAGTATAGGAGCAATGAACCGATTTTAAAATCGATTTTTCATTATAATAAAATGATTTTTTCGTGAAAAATAAAATCTTGTATGCACCACGTCGTAACCACTCTTTCTTTTTATATGCCCAAGCTAGCTGAGAGAGTGATTATATATATATTGGTTCTAGTCAGTTTTCAGGAATAATAACAAGAATATTATATAAAGGAATTTACTTCTTTCTTTGCATTTACAAAGTAGACTTATCTTATTATTTTATAATCTTAGTGGATTGTATTCACTGTTGATTGCCTATTCTTGTCCACTGTTGCTTTGTGGTTCTAGCTGAGGTTATTTTGTAGCTCCAGTTAAAGTTTCTTTAGCTCCAGCCAAAGTGAATTCTAGCTCCAGGCAAAGTGAATTCTAGCTCCAGCCAAAGTGAATTCTAGCTCCAGCCAAAGTGACGTCAATCAGACGCCACAGATAATTAATAAGTTCTATCAATTGATCACTCGCTCAATACTTATGGAATATAATTTGAAACTTAACGAAGTGAGGATGTTGCTTCCTCAACAGGTATTTGCGAAAAAAGAGGAAGATATTTCACGTGCAAATCCGACGCTATATCGATATTCTGGTCGTACGCAAGTCACTCACGACTGGACGAGTCTATTATTAATAGGTGAAACAAAAGTGAGGTAGCATTTGATAGAGTGAATCACGGTACTTCAATCAACAATTCAGTGGCGGCGGTTCAGCGGAGAATTTACACGTTACAACGTGCGTTACTAGATCCTAACGCCAAATGTTTCCCTCTGGGCGTTAGGATCTATATAACGCACTTGGTACATAAATAACTAAGTATTGTCATGTATGTATTCTCATGCCAAAATTAGTAAGAGTTTTGATGCATTTGTTTCATAGTTTTCAAATCAACGGACGCTAATTGTTATGCACGTAAAGCGAATTGTTTCGCCAGAAGCCGGCATATTCAGTTTATGACGGGGATAAACGGACCATTCACGGCTAAATTAATTAATTCATTCATCAACAACTCATGTATTTGCCATTCGGTTATATGAATTATGTTGAAGCTGATCGTGATAAAGACAATTTCATAAACAATAATAGTGAAATTTGATGGAATTCTCTCGAAATTGATACTTCCTATAAATTTACCAAATGAATGAAAT
>JARQZK010003659.1:250000-267500 GCA_030704885.1 Cynegetis impunctata
TGCGAGACTTTGAATTCGCAATTCTTCTCTTGCATGAAAATCTAAATGCAATGTTTTCTCACACTGAACCGTACCTAACGAATACGATGTATATGTATATTATTTAAAAAGCAACTCATCAGAAAGAAAAATGATCGCTGAACTCATAAATATATAATTTTGAACTATAAAACTTAAGCAATATTCTAAACACATACGCTCCACCGTAATTTACGAAACTATACCAGTATTCCAATCCAACTGCAACCAACATTACATTTTTTCGATGAGCACGGTCGTTTGAGCCACGAGTCCACATCTCTCCCAATAATGGCATGCGAGATGGCGTAATCCGTTTTTTGCACCTGCACGAATGCATTTTGTTAAATAATTATTGATTTCGATAAATCGATAAATCCCTTGAAGATATTCTATTGGCTACCCAATATTATTTTTGCTTTTTATATAAAAAAAGTAATTTTAATGCCATATCGTATGGATTTTTGAAGATGGTGTTGGCAGTAAACACAATAACTTTCGAAAAAATCATTTTTTCACTTTCAATTTTTAATGTACTCAATCGACTGGAGAGAAACCGTTGTATAATAAATTGCAGTATTGTTTTATCTTATTATAATCAATTCATTCCGATTGGTATTTTCTGAAAAAGTTGGCGTTGTGAAATAATTCGTATACGACATGAGCGCTTAAGGCATGCTCATTTGGATTTTCCAAACTTTTTTTTACTACAAATAAAATAATTAACTGATGAAATTCATCAATTTTCTAATCAGCATATATTGTCTAACTTTATATTTTATGGAGGGAATTTTTTTATTATCAGTCGTTCAAATATCAGTTATTCGATGAATTTTAACCAAAAGACTATATCTATTTAAACCAAAAGACTATCTATATAGAGATGTTGAAATATTTATTATTTAGCACTGTATATAGGACTATATTTCTATTTTTGTTAGATATTTTAATTTCTCTCCAATTTTCGGAATTCGTATTTTGTGTGTGCATACTAATTTTTTTTCAATTTGTAAATCGAAATAAAAAATTATTTATGAACTAAATTTGCCGCCCCTTAAAATTTGCCGCCCTAGGCTCCAGCCTACTCAGCCTGCTGGTAAATCCACCACTGTGGTATATGTTGGACAAACTGGCAGAAACTTCGGACTTAGAATATCTGAACATAAAAGAATTCACGACAAAGAAAAAACAGATTCGACATATTCATAACACCTTCTGGATCATAATGATAGCTTCAATAACGAATTCGAAATATGACATACAGAAAAGGAAGTCTATAGATAAATTTAATTTATCAGAAACTCTTGAAATCAATATTAGGAAAAGTCCCAATAATGTGTTGAATGATCAGTTGGATATAAATAATTCTCCTTTGTTTAATTCATTTAAGTGAAATATTGAATATTTGTACAGAGTGGTCCAAATTGGACACTTTTGATAGGAAACACCAATTTCTAGAGGAGTTAGAGAAAAACTAGCCTACATGCCACGAGGTCGATTTTTGTGAGAAAATGAATGCCGAAAACCGATCATTGATATCTTGACTTGTTCGAAAGATACAAGGTGTTTTTCAATTTTGTGCATTTCTGACCCAATCCCGTAACTTGTTTATTTTTGAATATTTCTTGTTTCTGTGAAAAAATTATTCAGGCACTTTTTTGAAAGGAATCCAATGGTGTTCCTAGTTTTTCATCAAAAAATATGGTATTGAAGCTATGACATAAACTTGTATTTTTTCTTATGGACCAACCTGTATTTTTTTACATATTCGTGTTTGAAATGTAATTCTCGTTTCAAATATATATAATAGTTGCTACTTTTCTTTGAAAACATTCAGTTTGTGGCAGTTTTCGAATTATTTTAGATGTATTTTCAAAATCTGGGTTGCCATGCCTGAACAAATTACCTAAGCAACTACAGTCTATTCGTAATTATCATTAAATGCAGTTTGCTTCACAAGTTTAGTGTGCTTCTTTGAACTGAGTTTTGAACTTACTAGAATATTTATCTGCATGTTAATTCAAAATGTATGAAAATTACGAAAAATATGATATGCTAAAGTGTAATCACATGAAGATGCTCAGGCTGCCATTAATCTCACTTTGACGGATATCTTGAAAGGAGGCAACCGTTTCGGGATATATGTTCACTAGATTGCAGCAAAACCTAGTTAATTATGGTTCTCTTTCAAAACCAAGGACACAAGTTTACGAAGCCAGAATAGAGATAGAGAGTTAAAAGAAATAACGGTTTTGGGGGAAACACAAAACCAACCCAATATTTCACTTCGCAAAATGTATTTGAATACAGGTATTCCAAAGACTAGAACAATGCGAATTCTAAATAAAAATAAATTCAAACCGTATAGAGTAAGAAAAGTTCAGTAGTTACTACCAAATGACCTACAATTCCGGCTCGAATTTTGCTAATGGTATTTAGAAAAATGTGCTGAAAACCCAAACTTTGGACAGAACATCATATGGACTGATGAAGCATGCGTTAGCAGCTCTGGTATTTTCAATAGATACAATTTCTACAATAGGAAAATCCACATATTATAGTGGAGACAAAATCAAGGCCGATACAGTTTCAATGTTTGGGTCGGTAGTTTTAGAGGAAGGTTTATCGGTTCCTATATCTGTGAGGGTAACCTTACAGCAGCGGGATATTTGGAAATATTGCGGGAATTTGTTGAACCAATAATGGATGATTTGCCATTACAACAAATTGGAGACGTATACTTCCAACAAGACAAGGCACCGTGTCATAACGCAAACATCATAACGGCGTTTTTGAACGAAATATTTACGGACAATAATAAATTGGCTTGGCAACCGGGGTCCTGTTCATTGGGCGGCAAGATCCCCCGATCTTACGCCTCCAGATTTTTACCTCTGGGGAAGAATAAAGGACCTCACATATAAACGCCATCCTGATTCCCGAGAAGCGTTGGAAGTAGCAGTGCGACATGCCTTTCGTTCAATACCCGCGATAGAACTGATTAATGCTGTCAATAATGTTAGGAAGCGAAGTCATTTTTTGATTTAAATGGTGCTCAATTCGAACACATGTTGTAAATAGTTTAAAAATATTGTTGGTCTTGTTATTCTATCTTTTGATTGAATTAATGAGTTATTACAAAATAGGCACTAATTATTCTTTTTAACAGCTGTTATGTAGAATTATTTTGTTTCGTATGTAGGCATGTCTACCCAGATTTTGAAAATTCATCTAAAATAATTCGAAAACAGCCAAAAAATGAATGTTTTCAAAGAAAAGTAGCAACTATTATATATATTTGAAACGAGAATTTCATTTCAAACACGAATATGTAAAAAAATACAGGATGGTCCATAAGAAAAAATACAAGTTTATGTCATAGCTTCAAAACCATATTTTTTGATGAAAAACTAGGAACGCCATTGGATTCCTTTCAAAAAAGTGCCTGAATAATGTTTTCACAGAAACAAGGAATATTCAAAAATAAACAAGTTACGGGGTTGGGTCAGAAGTGCACAAAATTGAAAAACACCTTGTATCTTTCGAACAAGTCAAGATATCAATGTTCGGTTTTCGGCATTCATTTTCTCACAAAAATCGACCTCGTAGCATGTAGGCTAGTTTTTCTCTAACTCTTCTAGAAATTGATGTTTCCCATCAAAAGTGTCGAATTTGGACCACTCTGTACATGCTATGTTTACCCACTTTTATACTATTATCTACCTGTCAATAGATTACGTTCAGGTTTTCCCATCCTCATTTGTATTTAATATTTCTATATTTTTTTTTATCTCAAGGGACCTACAGTTTTACGCCGGTTACGAACGGCCAATGGGCTTGAAATTGAGTTACTACCCAATAGTTAATCATATTTAGAACCTCCAAATTTCATTGGACATACACAATACCCAAGAGCAAGGTGGGACTCGAACCCACAATTCTAGGTTTACAAGCGATACACCCTACCGCTGGGCTACCGAGGCCTCTACCATTTCTTTATTTGAAAGATATTCAGTTTGTAATTGTAATGTTAGTTCTAATTGCTCATCTGAAGAAGTCACTGTGTTTGGCCAAACAATTATTGTATATATATATATATATATATATATATATATATATATATATATATATATATATATATATATATATATATATATACAGTGTGTCGCATTTAAGATGTTGACATCCCCATATTATGGTTATTTAAAGAAACACAGATTTGAATTTTTGTACAGTCATAAACGGTGATGGGTCATATTTTTTAAGATACTTAACGGAATTCTGAATTTCAAACTCTCCCTACTACGAATTGACAAATAGGGCCGATTCTCAATATTTTATTTCGCGTTAGAGATATGGAAAAAAGTTATGAGAAAAAGTTGTTCAGAAAATTTTTTTAGGCCCCTACACCAATTTTCATGACTAAATTCGCATTTTCAATTTTTTCAATATTTTGGTTATAATACAAAATTATTAAGTTTATCTGATACATTTTAACAATACTGCCAGTTTCATTGAAAAGAGCATTTACACCGGCTGATTTTCCATGAGTAACAAAAGCACGTTCGGGGTGTCTCAAGTTAAACTCTGCAGCAACTTATCTGCTGCTACGAGAATAATTATCACCAAACAACCGAATTAATTCGATTTTTTCATGTAAATTTAATGGCATTTTGATTCTCGTAATAATTTTGGTATACCAAAATATTGAAACAATTAAAGATGCGAATTTTGTCATGAAAATTGGTGTAGGGGCCTAAAAAAATTTTCTGAACAACTTTTTCTCATAACTTTTTTCCATATCTCTAACGCGAAATAAAATATTGAGAATCGGCCCTATTTGTCAATTCGTAGTAGGCCGAGTTTAAAATTCAGAATTCAGTAAAGTATATATATATATATATGAATATGAATTCTGAATGAAGTAAATTATTGATTGACCCGCATGCAGATTCTGCCCTTTACCCTACTTTTGGCCTTTTTGGTCGTCATCAGAACGAAGTGAAACAAACATCAAACGAAATCTCTTGCTGCAGAAGGTTTTGTGGTTTCCGTTCTAACTCTCCTGTTTGGAAGATTTGATCTAACATGGTCACTAGAAATAAATGTCTGGTAATCTTTGGAAATTAACAAGCTTAGAAATTAAATAAACAGATTAAAGTCAACAATAATCATCTTCTCTTGATTTCATTTACTACTTAATCTGTTGCCTACAAAGTATTTTGTGAATAGAATTTCCGATAATCTCCAGCGTTTTCATTCAGTAGTTGTTCTATACAACCGGTGTTTTTCAATTTTTATATAATGTTGCACTCTGTACATATAGTTCTATTTGCTATTTTCATCTGAAGAGTGTTCATTGTACCGAAACACGTCATACTCATCCAATGATACTATCAGTGAAATTTTGAAATATATCTTAATTTTCACGATATATACGAGTTCTATACCTCTCTCACCTGTACAGGTACAAACTCGACGACTAAGTAAGTGCGTTATCTGTTCTTAGCTGAACAACTTACTTTGTATACCTTTGTATGCTGACGTCGACATTCTCATTCTCAAAGGCATCATCCGATTATTATATTCTGTTTTCAAAGACAGAAATTCTGTAACGATATTCCTAATTCGTATTATTGTCAACAGCCGGCAGACAAACGACGAACGAGGAGCTGGAGGAGATGCTGGAGCAAGGAAACCCCGCCGTATTCACCCAAGGTGTAAGTATTTACGCTCAGCGTTTGTCGCTGTTAGTTCCGAGGAACGCAACTAACGCCCACGAATTACATTCCAGATTATCATGGAAACGCAACAGGCGAAGCAGACGCTCGCCGACATCGAGGCTAGACACGCCGACATCATTAAATTAGAAAACTCCATCAGGGAACTGCACGACATGTTCATGGACATGGCGATGCTAGTAGAAAACCAAGTACGTATGAGTGGATCGAAATCTTAAGGTGCACGCACACATAGATTAAGGCGCTGAAAACTGGTTCTTGCGCTGAAAAATGGTTTTTGCGCCGCTGAAAACTGGTTTTTTTGCGCTGAAAAAGGTTTTTGCGCTGAAAAAGGTTTTTGCGCTGAAAACTGGTTCTTGCGCTGAAAACTTGTTCTTGCGCTGAAAACTTGTTCTTGCGCTGAAAACTTGTTCTTGCGCTGAAAACTTGTTTTTGCGCTGATAACTTGTTTTTGCGCTGAAAACTTGTTGTTGCGCTGAAAACTTGTTGTTGCGCTGAAAACTTGTTTTTGCGCTGAAAAAGGTTTTTGCGCTGAAAACTGGTTCTTGCGCTGAAAAATGGTTTTTTGCGCTGAAATTTGGTTCTTGCTCTGAAATTTACATTAAAGATGCTTATTATTTGCCAAGCAGATTTCATTAAATAGTGTTGTTCAGTTAAATCCTTGATGAATATTTCGTTTTTTTTTCAAAACGTGTTTCTCTGAAATCAGTGCAGCCATTTATCCACCCATCTCCTGCTTTAATAAAGATCCGTATATCAATATTTTATTATACTATGATTAAAATCACAAATTATCCTCAAAACAGCCACATCATTCGGCTAAATGGAGTTTATAACTACAGATATAAAGTGTAACTGCCTCAAATAGGTATTACCTCTATAACATAGGACCTAATAGGCTTTACATGATATTTGAAATATGAACAATTTCGAGTATTGATGCATTGAAATGTCTCGACATGTTGTAACGAACTTAAATCTTATTATAATTTTATTATTGTGGAGAGAATCAATAATTCTATGGAAAATTGATTGATTGAGTTCAAAAAAACATTTGTGGGTTGTAAGTAATTCAGTTTATATCAGTTTAGTTCCTTATACATCATTTGGAAATCGTAGAAACGTTTGTTAATTTTCAAGGGCTGAATATGTAAATAGAAGATAGAAATTTATTTACTCCTCTATTTTTCTTCACAAAAATCGAAAGAATTTCAGTCAATTTATCCGAAAATCTCTGACGCATTAACTAAAAAATTAAAATTTCATTCACTCCCTAAACTTTCAAGTTGAAGAAATCATATCATAATTCGAAAGTGCTGGAGTTCATAAGTTGATTGATCCTGTGCACGATTTTTTGTAGTTGTCAGGCTGGTCGATAATTGAAATCATATTTAAAGAATAGGAAAAATATTAAGAAATAGTCTTCTTTTGCTGCACTATTATTGAGATAACGTTCAAATTGAGTCAATATAAATTGCTCCTTCAAATTTGATACATTCGAAAAAATGTTACTTGAGAAGATGCTTTAATTCTTTGTTAATTAGCTTCATATCTACTTTGTTTATTTTGAGGCATTATTCCGAATTACCTGAGTAATATTCCTTACATAGTAGATTATATTATACCTATTGAAGACTGTGAAATATGATATTTGAAGTTCCAAACTAGTATAATGTATGAAAACTCAATCGAAGTGAACTCTTTGTAACCGATAATTTGGGATTTTGTCCCTATATAGTATGATAAAACATACAGTGTGTCACGACGATGGGCACCTATCCGTATACAAAAATTACCCCAAATATAAACCTGAAATTTTGGATGTTGTGGTTTATTGGTGTGCTCCGTTTAGCTAAAATAATGGATTTTTTCTATAACTTCGGTTATACGGGAAATGCCCCCGATTTTGAATCCATATTTTCTATTGCATATTTAGATTTTGCATGAAATTTAGAGTGATATTCATAAAGCATACTTTATAGTTAGTATCTATCGTTAAATCGTAATATCCATTTTATGAACAAAAAACTATAGCAGCGAGCATGACTTATCCATTTTGAAAAATCTATTCGTTCAACTATGATTTTTTGTTCCAAACCAAAAAAAAATGCGCCCTCTATCAGGTAAACAATATTCATTTCCTTCCCGGAGGGTCAACCCCGCAACCAATTCGTACCAAAACCAAACGTATTAAGATATCATACGAAACTACGTACTTACAAACTTTCAACCCTATTGCTACAAAATTGCGCCCTTTATCCTGTAATCAAGATTTATTTCCTCCTCCAGGGAGTCAACCCCCAACCAATTTATATCGAAATAAATACTATCCAAGATATCATACGAAACAATCTACCTACAAATTTTCAACCCTATGGTCCCAAAATTGCGACCTCTATCTTGTAAACAATATTTATTTCTTCCCCTGGGGTCAACCCCCCAACCAATTCGTACCAAAACCAATCTCATCTAATTTATCATACTACCTACTTAGAAACTTTCAACCCTATTGCTACAAAATTGCGCCCTTTATCATGTGAACAAGATTTATTTAACCACCGAACCAATTCATATCGAAATGAATACCATCCAAGATATCATACAGAAGTACCTACCTACAAAGTTTCAACCCTATGGTCCCAAAATTGCGCCTTATATCGTGTAAACCAAATTGATTTCGTCCCCTCCCAAGTAACATCAATGCTCTTATTCCGATCTTCCGGATCGCTTTAAAACTATACAATAAAATTTCGAATAAAATCAAGTGATCTTCAAGAAATCCCTGAGACCATCAGAAAGCAGCTTCTAGCCAAAAAGGGCCCATCCTAAAAAGGCCTTCAAGACTAAATTTCAAAACTGTATTAAAACCATTAAGTTTTAATTGTATATGCTTAAAGGGTTCTTCAAGGCAACTTCAAATACATAAATTAAAACTTATTATCTGACATTTTGCTCTCAAAATGTATTCAACGCGGACTAAATTAACTTAAAAATAATTAATGAATTCTGAAAGAGTTTTATTTTGTTTACTAACACTCGACAACTTTTGAGTTTGTATGATGGCCGGCAGAGTGGTAATATTTTAAACCGTATACGTATGCTAAGCATATCATAAAATAACATTCGAAAGCAACCTATTATGGTGAAAAATTCACCAACGAATGGCACTTTTCTGATAAAAAGTAATAAAATACTTCAACATAACTCGAGCGCCACTCATTTAATGTATTTTTCCCATATTTGAAAAATACCGAAAAAATATCATCAAATTTTATTTTGCATCTAGGATCTAAGGATCTAAATGCATTTTTCAATCAAATGGCATATTTCGACATACCGTTCTTCAGTTTTTTAAGAAGATAAAAGACGCAATTATTTGAATAATAATATTATTTCCGTTTACTATTGAAAAAGTCCAAAATGGCGGAGTCTTTATTGCAGTTAAACATGGCGTGATCTTGATTTAAACTAATTGTTCATTTATTAAATGTTTCAAATCTCACAAGATTTAAAACAGCGTTTTATTTACCACTATAAATCTAATCACTCCCACAGGAGTCTGTTTACGTTTCCTTTCAAAACCAATATGCTTTAATATGTTCAAATTGTGATCTTATTGATTTAAAGTGGTCTTGCGCTCAAATGGAATCCTAACCTAAAAAAAATTTTTTTCGCGGATCTTGCTCAAGTATAGTCTTTGGAAATCGTTTATCAATGAGTTGTATTATTGTTTAACAGTGCCTTGGCTCATGTTTGAATGGATTGCCAATTCTCTAAGCTCTTCCGCAGAAAAGCAGATTTTTTATGAGCTCATTGTCGTTTTGAAATTCATTTTGAATTTGATCGTCGTTTTCGTAGATTTCTTCCTGTAATTCCCAGGCATTGCTTTCATAATCAAACGGATAGAAAGATGAAGTGAAAGGACAATCTTTATAAGTAACGCTTCTTTCAATTGCACTATGGTTTGGTTTTCGTGCACTGGTTGAAAAGAGCTTCTCTCAGTTATATCCCCTCCACTTTCATCTGATTGTGGAGGGGATATTTAATTAGTTTTAATGAAGTCGTCCAAAGACCAAAAGGTATTTCTTTGTACCAAATTGACTAAATTAAAACCTTTAAACTTAATAATACTCTTAATGTACTCATTAAAAGGTAAAAATTATGTTTTTGGATTTAATGTGGTATTATATTGAATGTATTGTCTTAGGATAAAATAGTGTTTCTAATGGGTTTTAAAGAATACAACAAGGGTTCTCCATAAAACTGCATTAAAACTATTTTTCCCAGAACGGATTGTTTTAAAACCAACTTGCTATTTAATTCTTAATAATAGCAAATTAGTTTTAAAATAGACAATGTTAAGAGTAACATAAAACCAGTATAAGATCAATAGGACATTAAGAGCAAATAGCCTTTTTATTTTGATTTAAAGAGTGCATTAAATTCTTTGTTAAAGAAAAAGTGGTCTTTAAGAACTTTTAGTTTATCTCAAGGTTACTTTAAATCCTATGTCGATTTATTGAACATATTAAAACATTTTTAAAACCTAAATAAATAGAAACTGTTTTCAAATTGTTACCAAAACGGATCCCTTCCAATATATCATACGAAACTAACTACTCACAAACTTTCAATCCAATTACTCCAAATATATATTGTATGCTATTAAAATTAGGAAAATTTCAAGAAATTAATATTTATTGTGGTAAATTAATCGGTCTTCATAAACATAGTATTAATTGATACAGACTAATTCACCAGAAAGCTTGTTGTCGGGTCGATATCGGACTTTTATGTTAATTCTTCACAGGAGGATGACTTGAACCTTTAGATAGCATCGAATCTGCTTTCAATTTGGCAAATAATCGGCGTCTTTTATGTACATGGCCTTTCATCTTCTGAAGTAAGCTCTGAAAGTCCTTTTTGTGTGTAATTTTAGGCATTCAGTGAAAAATATTGGTTCACGTAATACAGCGTATAAGTTTTTCATTTATCGATATTTTGATCTGTATTTTAATTGGTGAAAAGCTAAATTTGAAAGTTATGCTGATCGTTGAAGTGGTTTTATGGGTCCTTCAAACTTGGCTTGATGAGTTAATTCTTGTTTCATATTGAATTGAATGACTTACATCAAAATATCGGTTGAATATAATACAAGGCCAATCAGAAAAAGCACCACTCGAGATTTAATTAGGGAGTGTTTGTATCTATTTATTTTTCTGTACATGTGCGGCTATTTAAGCATCTGGAATTTGTCGAAGTATCGCCAGTTACCAACGCAGTTTGTACTACCACTATGAAGGTATTTAGTAAGAGGAGACGATATCTATTAATATTTTACATATACGTGATATATTGTAAATGAAACTTCACAGTTTTTGATTTTCACTATATTTTGTTAACGTGACAATTGTTTCGCCAATACACAGTTGCGCTTCTTCAGATATATAATACACACTAACTTTTGCAACGAGAATATTGAATGTGATGAAGGAAGGGAATATACAATAAGAATGGGGAAAAACCTAAACGTAATCACTTAGCAGGTAAAAAGTACAAACTGTTAATGACTTGGGAAAACACAATAGACACAAATATTCAATATTACATCTGGAAAAGATTTAACAACGGTGAACTATTCATATCTAATTGGTCCTTTAACAAATTATTGGATTGTTTCAAACTATTAATGTCAAGAGCTTCTAATAAATTGAGTTTATAGCCTTTCTTTTCTATATGTGACATTTCAAGTTCACTATTAAGAATATGATTTTGTTCTAGGAGATGTGATGCATAAGTAGAATCTAATGTTTCCTTGTCGTAACTTCATTTATGTTCTAATATTCGAACTCAAAAGTTCCTGCCAGTTTGGCCAACATATACTTTTGGACATGAACCACAAGTTAGCTTATAGATCCCTGATTTATTTTGTTGTGTAGTTTTATCTTTTGAATTTTTAATTTGTTTTCCAATGTTATTCTGAGTTTTGAATGCTATTTTTGAATTTCGATTTGACAAAACGGTTGAAATTTTGAGTGCTGGGTCACTTATAAAAGTTAATAATTTAAAGTTTTTATCATTATCTATTACGTTCGGATACACTTGAAAAATGGCTGCCTCATACAATCTTCTTGCTAAAATATCTACTATTTTTGGAGGATATCCATTATTGTGCGCTATTTGTTTTATGATTTGTAATTCCTTAGTGTAATTTTCTTGCGATAACGGCATATTAATGAGTCTATTTATCATGCTATTAAATGCTGCTAATTTATGTTGGTAAGGATGTAAAGACGAAATGTGTATCTTAAGGTCCGAATGGGATGACTTATGGAAAATCGAAAATGCAGGTTTATTGCTAGTTCTTTCTATTATCAAATCCAAAAAATTAATAGAACCTTCTGTTTCATTTTCAACTGTAAATTTAATATTAGGATGTAATGAAAAATGAAATTTAGAAAAGAATTAAGTTGTCTTGTAGTCCCTGTGAAGCAGGAATACATCGTCCACATATCTACAGGGTGTCGCACCGGGAACTGAATCGATCGATATAGAACAAAGTACGAATCAGAAAATTTTGAAAATTCAGATGATTACTAATGTCGGTGTGGCCAATCCAACCAAAATAATTACAAGCAGCTGGCACTTTCGCTTATACCGGAAGTCGATACGAACTTGCTTATTTCAAATGGAACACCCTGTATATTTTAGGATTTTCGAAAAAAGCATAAAATTCTGAGTCGAAATTGTGAAGAATACCCTATGCCTAAACCTAGCCGTTTCAGAGATATTTGACATTTTATAGAAAATTTGACAGGTGCAACGGTTTACAAGAACCGGTATAACTTTTTTCCTGTAGAAGATACTCATTTGTTTCTTGTCACATGAAAAGAACACAAGTAGAACTACGTTCAACAACTGAAATTAATTCAATAATATCATACCAAGTGTTCCGTTTTTTGCGTTACATTTCGTCAACTTCAAACCGCGAAAACTTGTTTAGGTGGAACACCCTGTATTTTTTTACGTCAAGTTGTGTAAAATTGAATTCCCTTTTTTCTGATATTAGCATTTTGGGGGTTAGGGTTACAACTTTTTGAAATATTTGTGATTTTATTAGAAAGTCATTAATTGTGGTAATCATTTCATCAAAATAGCCATGATTAGAAACAATCAGTCATTATCTCATGTCAAAAAATGCCAGCACGTTTAAATTATACCAACGAAAACTTTTCAATTTGTTTATTGTGATAAAGTAATAACAAGAACTTGCAGCCCATTTGTACTCGATATCCAGAAAAACGGAAAATAACACTAACACTGTAACATGCGTATTAATCGAATTGAAGATATGGCATGAACTAAAATAGCAGAGATAAGATCAATTTAAAATATCATTTCATTTTAATTTAATAAATGCTCAAAATTCCGCCCTCGAACCTCGACACATTTTTCGCACCTTCGGATTAGTTCCTCATGGGTAGCTCTTCTAATTGAATCCTGTGATATGTTTTGGAAGGCATTTCTTATTCTCTGCATACAATCTTCAATGGTTGTTAATGGGCTCTCATGAAATTTATTTTTAATAGTTCCCCAAATAAAATAATCCAGAACTAATAAATCGGGGGAGCGAGGAGGCCATAAGAAAGGCCCATTATTGGCAATCCATTGATCATGAAAAATTCGATTAATACGCATGTTACAGTGTTAGTGTTATTTTCCGTTTTTCTGGATATCGAGTACAAATGGGCTGCAAGTTCTTGTTATTACTTTATCACAATAAACAAATTAAAAAGTTTTCGTTGGTATAATTTAAACGAGCTGGCATTTTTTGACATGAGATAATGACTGATTGTTTCTAATCATGGCTAATTTGATGAAATGATTACAAAAATTCATGAATTTCTAATAAAATCACAAATATTTCAAAAAGTTATAACCTTAACCTCTACAATGCTAATATCAGAAAAAAGGGAAATTCAATTTTACACAACTTGACGTAAAAAAATACAGGGTGTTCCATTTGACCTAAAAAAATTTCGCGGTTTGAAGTTGACGAAATTTAACGCGAAAAACGGAACACTTGGTATGATATTATTGAATTAATTTAAGTTGTAGAACGTAGCTCTTCTCGTGTTCTTTTTATGTGACAATAAACAAATGAGATCATTTACAGGAAGAAAGTTATACCGGTTCTTGTAAACCGTTGCACCTGTCAAATTTTCTATAAAATGTCAAATATCTCTGAAACGGCTAGGTTTAGGCATAGGGTATTCTTCACATTTCCGAGTAAGAATTTTATGCTCTTTTAAATAAGCAAGTTGGTATCGACTTCCGGCATAAGCGGAAGTGCCAGCTGCTTGTAATTATTTTGGTTGGATTGGCCACACCGACATTAGTAATCATCTAAATTTTCAAATTTTTTTGATCCGTAATTTGTTCTATATCGATCGATTCTGTTCACGGTGCGACACCCTGTATAGATATGTGAACGATGTATTATAATTTGTTGAATGACCAATTAGATATGAATAGCTCACCGTTGTCAAATCTCTTCTAGATGTAATATTGAATATTTGTGCCTATTGTGTTTTCCCAAGTCATTAACAGTTTGTACTTTTTACCTGCTAAGTGATTACTTTTAGGTTTGTCCCCATTCTTATTGTATATTCCCTTCGTTCATCTTTCAATGTTCTCGATGTAAAAGTTGTATGTATTATACATCTGAAGAAGCCACTGTGTAGTGGCGAAACAATTGTAGTGTTAACAAAATATAGTGAAAGTTTTATTTACAATATTAAAATGGATTTGATCAAGTATGGGCCCAATCAATTAGTTATTATACTTAATATATTTATGTGGTTCTATTATATTGTTTTATTGTTTACTCATGCGTGAATGGAAATGTCGTGAATTGCTTAGGCACAGAACAGTAATTGAAACTTATTAATTTTCGTTAAAACGAATTGTATTTAATTTCAAATATATATTTTGAAAAACATACAGAAGAAAGTATGCTTCCTTCGTTCGGCCACACATAACTCAACAGTTATTGAAATTTAAGTGCAAACATTAATTTTTCGTGAGCCTTCGTAATAAATTCCTTTTTGAATTTTTCATTTTCTTCATTAAATATGTAAAAATAATGATTCCCTGTCTCGTTAAACATCGTCTTTGGTGACAATAAGTTAAGGAGATACGGTATCGCTTTTGAAAGAATGGAATTATTTGAATGGAGGGCTCCATTAGATTAGCGGCATCAGATACCTAACCGTACTGTTCGCAAGTGACTTATTTGTTTCTTAATACAATTACTATACCGTGAAATGTAAAATTGGGTTCACCTACGGAAGACCTGTTAAAATCCAGTAGAAAAAACTACTCGAAATATCTTTCTTCTAAAGGACTTTAGAAAATCGAAGCTAGTTATTTTTTAATATTTATGTGTTCATACGTTTTAACGAAATCTGCGATCTAACTGAGATGTAGATTTGAACCAATAGATAGATGGCTAGGATGATTTTAACTTCAGCTCCATTTGAAGTTGAATGTGCCAACGGTGTCTTTCGTATTTAATTTATAATGAAATTAAGCATTTTCGAGAGAACAAAATCAATCAAGTACTTCTCTTCCAAAAATGACATACCGCAGAGGAAAAATATTAAGGCTGCGTGTATCATTCGTTATAAGCGAGTTGAATGAAGCTAGCAAAATGTGTGAGGTAACTTCATGCGTCCGATAAAATTTCATTTCAGTGCAATACGTTTTAGTTGCATTTACTTATTATGTATGTTACAGAATTAAGACAGAACTTTAAATTTCGCTCGATTCAAAAATAAGTTTCTTCATTTCTTTACGTATACTTTGGTGGAAAAATGCAGTTAAATATTATTATATAACCATACCCGGGGTCAAACATTCAGAACTGCCTAATACTGGATCTTCAGACACTTATGAATTAAATTTGCCTGATGATGACCCAATGACAAAATTTGGAGTGAGTTCAATGTTTGATTCGGGAATAAAAGTTGTTGTATCACAATAGTAATTAAAGAGAATCTCGTCCATGTAGTGCGAAATGTGTTTGCCTCATTGGGCCTTATGAATAAAAATAAGCATTTAGGTTGTACTCAAAAATTTGGAGCAATTACTCCACGTGGTATGAATAAAAACCAGAAGCAGATACTCCGCTTGTGTAGGTACTCTTATGTACAATTTGTTGAGTTCTTTCTCATTTTTGATATGAATAAAAATGTGCTTATGCACTTTAGGATGAGAAACTACTCCATAATTTTGGAGTCTGATAGATACCAGACTTCAGTTTGACCCCGGCAGAGCATTTGCTGAGTTCGTGCTTAATTTGTGTTCAAAAAAACAATATAAACCTAGAAGTTCGCGTCATAGTGACTTTACAGCATTGTATAGACTCAGAAATGAAAATTTCGAGTGGCTATCAGATAACTTTTTGGGTTTCGAATCGAAAGAAACAAGAGGTTATGTAACACTGATACAATGAAAATATTTTATTAAATATATAGGTTAACTGGGGTTTCAAAAAGGAGGTTTCTAAAATTGTGACGCAAATTGCCAGGTGATAGAAAAATGTATACGTTGGATATAATTCTCTCGCACTCCGGCAAATGTAATGGAAGCCAAAGAAAGATGGCAAACAAAGTACACTTTCCCATGTGCCGTGTGTGTGATAGATTGCACCCATGTAAAAATAAAAGAACCACTTCTTCATGCTGATGATTATTCATCACAAGGGATATCATGGCATCAATGTTCAAGCCAGTATCCAACAGGCTCTGACAAGTTTGGAAATTAAACAGCGAGTATCTAGGTACTCTATGTACTGGGAGCAGAAACTCATCAAATCGAAATATTTTTATTCATATGAACTGGAGTATAAACTCATACTTTATGCTCATGCTCATAAGAACATACTCGGAGTTCATACTCTGGTTTTATTCATACCACCTATTATTGTTTCATACAAAGGGATGAGATACGAAGTGGATTCCCACAATTCTTCTACTCCATGTATCCTAGAAGGTTACTTGGATGTTTATTTAGTTCACTTGAAAGACAAAGATCGTCATTTAGCCTTAGCTGCATGCAATATTTATACCGTATTCCGTATTTAGGAATATACTGTATCTGCATTCAGGAAGCTACTCACACTTTCAAAAAACTGAATGATTTGAATATATTTCAATCTGTTGTGAATTATTCTTTTAGACTGTTCAATGATTCCATTAGCTAACCGAAAAAGTTTGTAAACTCTAAGTTTACCTAACTTCAGAAGTCTATAAAAACCATGCTTTTGTCATGATAAATTATCACATGGTATCGTCGGAATTCATCAGCTACGCTATTATAATAGTATACTACAGTGGTTCCCAAAGTAGGTGCTGCGGCACCCTGGGGTGCCAAGGAGAGAGACCAGGGGTGCCGCGAGGCGCCCCTGATGCCTCTCCTAAAAATCAAAATATAACCTCAATATTTTATGTAATGGAAAATAACCCGCGTGGCCGGGTGGCACTCTGAGTACGGATTGTACTACTGTAGCTGGAGATGGTTCACACGTGGCAATGTACTATCTCGTGCGTTTTAACTGCGACAAGAAATTCACACTTTCCTGGAAGAAGATGATCATGTGAACGCCAACAATTTCGCGGATGAAGACTTTCTGCTGAAACTGGCATACTTTTTTGACATATTCGAAAACTGAATGTCTT